>CATIWQ010309119.1:0-10490 GCA_949673415.1 Euphorbia schlechtendalii
TCATTTTACTCCCAAGATCTACTTAGTATCTGCATTTGCATAAAAAACAACTACATACCACGTGAAATCTTTTATATGAAGTATAAAAATGACTTAAGCTATAGTGTTTAGTGTATAAAATTAATATGATAATAAGTGTAACTATACACTTATCAATCTTGAATGGAGAGGAGGTCAAAGGGCTCGAGACATTTAATGATGTTTTTGACTTCGCGGCTGGCAAATTGATTGAGCACCCTTTTGAATGTGTACTAGAAGAAGAACTAATCTTGGCCACGGAAATGACCCCAAATAAGAATGAACTGACCAAACCTGAGAGAGGGGGAGTAGTGGAGGAGGCGATTGCAGCATTCACAAAGGATGTCAAAGAACTGATGAAGAAGGGAAACGCACAAGACTGAGACATATCAGGCACTGTTAGACTCCTCACAGAAAAGCTTGCACAGGCCACCCTTGAAGCTAAACCAACCCCTGACACACCTACTGCAACAAATGAAGGCCCTTCGCATGTGGAGGATGAAGTAGATGATGTAATAATGAACATTTCAAATTTGCCTACGAGGATAGTTCAATGAAATATGATAATTTTGCTTACTTGTTTAATGTTCTGCCCAATGACACCATGCATTCATATGATCATACGCATAACATCTTTCACATTCATAACACATCATTAAATGAAATCAACTTGGGTACAAACGAGTCACCAAAAATTGTGACAATTTCCAATGATTTGAATCTTGCAAAAAAATCAGAGATTACAAACGTACTTAAACGTCACGTGGTAGCGTTTCCTTGGTCATATGAGGACATGCCTAGAGTAGACAGACAGATCACGGAACACCATATCCTAACTAACCCTTGGATTAAACTGGTAAAGCAGAAACTGCATCGCTTAAAGCCTGAATGGGTAGAGAAGGTCAAGGCTGAACTGGTAAAACAAATCGAAGCTAAGTTCTTGGAAGTGGTTGAATACCAGACGTGGCTAGCCAACATTTTCCCAGTAGCGAAAAAGGATGGAAAGGTCAAAGTTTGCGTGGATTTCAGGGATCTGAATAAAGCCTCCCCAAAGGACAATTTCCCCCTACCCCCACATAGATGTTCTGGTTGACAGCGTAGCAAGGGCGGCTATGTACTCATTCATGGATGGTTTTTCAGGCTATAACCAAATACTGATGGCTATAACAGACAAGATCAAGACAGCATTCATCATTGAGTGGGGTGTATACTACTTCAAGGTAATGTCATTTGGTTTGAAAAATGTTGGCGCAACGTATCAGCGGGCCATCATGACCCTCCTCATGATATGATCCATAAAGAGGTGGAAGTTTATGTTGATGATAAGCTTGTTAAGTCCAACACCAGAGAGGAACATCCAGTTGTCTTAGATAAGTTTCTCACTAGAACCGAGATGTACAATCTATGCCTGAACCCGAAAAAGTGCTTATTTGGGGTCACATTAGGGAAATTCCTAGGGCACATAGTCAACCAAAAAGGAATTGAAATGGATCCCGATAAAAGTAAGGCCATTAGGGATATGCCCACGCCAAAAATGGAGAAAGAGGTTTGATATTTCTTAGGATCTCTGCAGTATGTAAGCATCATCGCAAGACTCACCACCATCTGTGAACCAATCTTCAAACTACTACGAAAGGGCCAACCAATGGTTTAGAATGACCAATGTCAGGTAGCTTTTGACAAGATCAAACAATACTTGTGAAAACCACCAGTCCTCTGCCCACCAGAGCTTGGAAAGCCCCTGATCCTATACCTAGCAATTCAGGAATCATCAGTTGGAGCTATACTTGTGCAAGAACATGAAGATAGAAGTGAACATGCAGTCTATTACTTGAGCAAGAAATTACTCGAGTATGAGTCACGCTGCATCCTGGTGGAGAAAATCTGCATGATGATGGTTTGGTTAACAAAGAAGATACGACATTACTTCCAATCATATCAAATAAAAGCCATTGCGAAGATAGACCCGATGAAATACTTGTGTTAGTCACCAGCATTAGTTGGAAAACTCTCGAGATGGTTATTGCTATTATCGGAATTCGACATTGAATATGTGATAAAAAAGTCCTTAAAGTATGAGAAGTTGTTGAATTTTTTTCCAATCAACCCTTGGACTCTGATTATGTTGAAAATCTAAAATTCCTAGATGAACAACTAGCATTGGTGGAGGACACCCGTACACAGTGGAAAATGTTCTTCGATGGCGCAATGAAAAAAAATGGAGCCGGCCTAGGTGTTGTCCTAATAACCCCACAAAATGAAGTCATACCTCTTTCCAAATGATTGGAGTTCCCTGTAACAAACAATGGTGCCTAATACGAAGCTTGCCTGTTTGGGTTAAAGGCACTTTGAAAGGCACGAGCAAAAGAGGTATTGGTAGTTGGGGACTCAGCTCTGGTTATAAAACAAGTTACTGGTGATTGAGAGATAAGAGAAGAATCACTTCGCCCTTATGTGGAAGCAGTATGGAAGGTCTCACAAAATTTTTCCAATTACATTTTCAAACACGTGCCGAGGGATGAAAACCAAATGGCGGATCCACTTGCTACATTGGCATCAATGTGGGAAGGCCCTAAAACTCAATCAATTAAGTATGTCGTACTACAAACGGCCAAAGAACCCTTCTACTATCGTCTAGTGGAAACAGAGGATCAGTAAGCTACAGGGAATTGGTTCTTCGACATCGTCAAATTTTCACAAACCAAGGAATACACAAAGGGTGCAGCAGATTCTGAAAGAACTTCATTACGGAGGTTAGCGATCCAATTCAGGTTAGTAGAAGGGGACCTGTTCAAACGAACACCAGAAGGAATGTTATTGAGATGTTTTATAGGAGGCACTATTGATCATAAGGCGAATGCACGTAGGAATTATGGGCTACACATGAATGAAATGGCACTGGCCAAAAAAATACAACGACAAGGTTATTACTGGACAACAATGGTCACTGATTGTGTATCGGAAGTGCGAAAATGCCATGAGTGCATCGACATCATTGGCGAGATTTGGCCAAGCTTGACTAATGGACATCTCTTCATTGTAGTAGTAGTCGACTACTTTTCAAAATTGGTGGAAGCCCAATCTTACACCAACATCACCGCTAAGAAGATGGCCAAGTTTATAGAAAAGCATATATTCGCCCGATATGGTATCCCACATCACATCGTGTCAGATAATGGGGTTCAATTCCAAGGAGTTACATCAGACCTAATGAAGAAATATGGGATCGAGCACCATCGATCATCACCATACAAGCCATAAGTTGATGGGCAGTAGAGGCAGCTAACAAATCAATTAAGAAAATCTTTAGCAAGATGGTTGTTACCTACAGGGATTGGGCTGATAAGTTACCATTCGTAGTATGGGGATACAGAACAAGCGTCAAAACTCCCACCGATAAAACCCCTTTCTCATTAGTGTATGGGATGGAAGCAGTTTTACTGGTTGAAATACAAGTAAAATCGCTTCGAGTGGCATTAGAGGCAAGATTATAAGAGTCAAATTGGGTGAGGGCCAGATTTGAATAGTTGAACATGATAGATGAACAACGTCTAAAGGCATTGGACCATTTGCAGATATACTAACAACACATGGCTAGGACGTACAATAATCGAGTTAAATTTAGAAGCCAACCGTTGAATGCGGGAGACTTAGTTCTGAAACAAATGAGACCCTCGAATGTGGATGTACAGGGAAAGTTTTTCCCAAACTGGGAAGGTCCTTATGTCATAAAGAAAATCTTGAGCAAAGGAGCCGCTAAGATCATGGACATGGATGGAAATGAGTTCGTCAATCTGATCAATTGTCATTCCGATCAATCAAGATAAGCTCAAGCGCTACCACATGTGAAAATAAAAGAAATAAATTTACAAAAGCAGTACACTAAAAAAGAGAGAAAAACCAGTTTTTTCAAATGACACTTGGCTACCTGGGCAACAATAAGGACCATTCTTGTGTAAAAGTCAAAAATGTCCACTGAGTTGAAAACCCATGATGGGCGGCTCAGGTAAAATTTAGGGCACTATGAGGAATAGAGGGACCGCGAGTTAGAAAACCTGTTATAGGCTAATTGGTGGCAAAATTTGAATCATTGGAAAACTTGTACCCTTTTTAAAGATGTTTAATAAAATGTGTTATGTATGCAAAGATGTATGTTTATGATGTGTGAATGTGCGCATACAGAATATCTTAAGAAAACAAAATAAATTTTGATAAAATTTCATAATGTAAAAAATAGTTCAAATACGAGCCAAGAACAAGGACGAGAAAACAAGTATGAAATAGATCTAAGGGTGCCAATCACTCCACCTTGCACGCTTCCTTGAAGTGTGAGGAAGGGGGGTCCAAACCATCTTCGTCCCTCTCCCACTCACGGGATACCCTAAAGTGCTGATCAACATCTGGGAGACTCTTGATCTCACCAAGCCATCCATGATAGAACTCGTCAATGTCGGTGGTCTCCGGGGCAATATAATCCAGCGTAACAACTCGAGCGCGCGCCCAAAGCCTCCTTATAGCATCAGGTGTGTCAGGATCAAAGTCGTGAAAAACAGGTCGAGCATAGGAGCCAAGGGACTCGTTGCTGATGCCCATACCGCCTACACAGGTGAGAAGGAGAATAGGATGTGACACCAAACAACCCCATCAGTAAGACGCCAGAATCATGGACGTCAATAACCACGAACGGAATCTCCAACCAAGGGCTGAGCTAGCGGATCTCAGAAGCTCGATAGCAGCCTAGAATCTCAACCCAAGCCCTTCACTCAATGAGTAATAATCGTTCCTAGTGAAACCTCGAGGGCCATAATGCAAAGGGAGATTCCGAGTCTTCCCTAAGCGAGGATCAGTGGTCAAGCGAAGCTTCTCCAACAGCCATTCCTACACCAATTTGTTTAAGCAAGCAATGAAAATCACAAAGAAAAAGGGGAAGAAAGGAAAACTACCTCAAGTAAGGTAAAATGGTCTCCCACTAAGTCCGGGTTCACTGAAGCAGCATCTAGGTGAACCAGGCCCTCAACTAAAGCCAAAGTTGCAGGAGAAAGGCCTGTAGAGAGTGGGTCGATGATTGACAGCAAACGGAAAGGGGCGATTGTTCCAACCCCATAAACAAACTCCGCCAGGAGGAGTAGAGCCACCATCGAAAGCCACGCAAGATGAGTGCTAGTTGTAGTCTCACACCATCTAAGGACAGCATCAACCCGGAAACCACCAACGTCAAGAGGAGCTGATAAAAAGGGCCCACTGGACTCTAAGTTCTATAAACCCTTCAACTTATCCTCACCCCCAAATTGGAAAGAATGAAAGGCTAAAGTAAGTCTCACAGGGAACACTGGAGTCGGGTTCTTCGGAAAGGGAAGCCCCACGATAGCATGGTACTCCTTGACTAAGGGGCAAAGCTCGAAGTCGGCAAAACGGAAGACATGAGTGGCAGGGTCCCAAAACTTTAAGGCAGCACAAATGAAGGCCATATTCACAGGCCTGGAGGTGAGATATTGAAGACCCCGTAGCCCAAAGCTCTCAAGCCTCCACTAATCGGGTCCCCGAACGGTATGGAGAAAGGCCCTAAGATGTTTGTTATGAGCCGACATCAAAACGAAAAGAGCTAAAGGAAATCCCTCAAGACCGGTGTCGCCTACACACATTAACCATATGCATTAGCATTAACATTCATTCATATACAAGACATTCACAAACAAGCAATCATATTCATAAAATAAAACACTATAGGTGAAGACCCCGCATGCAACGGCCAAAGTCCTCTTTTCTTCCATAAAATCCGAATTTTAGTTAGAAATTCTACAAGATAAAACTATCTAAAAAATCCTATTCGAAAAAAGAAGAAAATAAAACTAAAAGCTAAATGAGAGATCCCAAGCATGCACCGCCTACACGCCATCTCCACCCATCAGATATCGGGGCATCATGGTGGATATCTCAAAATCCTCGGGACATAATCTCTCGGAAGCACATTCTGCTGAACCAGATACAGGGGGAGGCTGGGGAGTGTGAAGAAAACCGGTGTCCCAATCTGGAGTAAGGAGCGGCCTACCATCTGGATCATCGAACAAGGACTCAAGGTCAAATGTAAGAGACTGGGCAAAGCCTGAGGTGGTAGCTCGCGCATCCACTCGAGCCTGCTTTACCGCAGCATTCTGCCACAATAACTCCTAGTACTAGGCCTCCAAACTCTGATGGCTAGCCTCCAAACTTCGATGACGAGCTTCTAGACTCTGATAATGAAAGCCCAACTCCTGGTGGCTAGCCTCAAGGCCATGGTAATGAGCATTTAGATCCTGGTGGCTAATATCCAACGACTGGAAATGACCGTCAAGATCTCGGTAGCGCTGCTCGAACTCATCACTCCTCGCCGCCATCCCCTGCAGTTATAAAAGCATACCATGAAAATCATATCCATGTATATAAAAGCATGACATTTCATGCATAACATATGAAAGATCAAGAAAAGCAACATACCAGAGTGATCCCGTCCTGCGAACACATCATATCCCTCAACGCAAGGGAATGTCTGGCCACTCTGTCCATCTCCTCATGTACAACCTGTAAAAAAAAGAGAGAGAACAAACGAGCTGCAGAACACCCCCAAAATTTGTTACGCTACGATTGAGGGCCAGATGTTTAGTCGAAGACTCACGTGAGTAGTGTTAGAAGGGTTATAGGTCAACGTGTGGTAGCTCGAAGGGAGAGAGAACCTGTCGTAGGTTCCCCGTGAAACCCATCAGGCAGAAAGAGGAGTCAAGGGGAATCGTAAACCTCCCCTAGATAATACCAGAGAAAGACGTGCCCGTTCCCCCGTCCGAAGCATTCAAGTCAAACAAACTCCTACAAGGATAGATAAACGGTCAGAAAAAGGATCAATATAAAGAAAATGATTAACACATTTCATACCCAACAGCCCACGCCAGTGCTACTAGCACCCACACCATCCGCTCCCTGGCTCCTAGCTCGTGCAGGAGGTCGCACCACCTCGGGCTGAGTCTGTGGATGAAGCGGGAGCAGCTTCTCTCGAATAAACACCTCATAGTCACCACGCCGGCCGGAGAGCTGGCCACTCAAAGAACAGTTGCCGCTCCTTAGGGTCGATGATCACTAGGTGCACCCAGAATAGCCCAGTGGTAGGCGCAATAGGGATGCGTCGATCAGATACTAGCTTAGTACGCCAGTACTGGATATGCTCACTGTTTACCACTTTTCTACTGATAAGTTTAATAACTTGTTTGCAAGATTTGGCTACACTCGTTTCGAAAGGCTTATCCTTAATAATAGTCTAAAAACTTGTTCACGTAAAATACAGGTGTTGTCAGTACCTCTTATCAAATAGAAAAATGATGATAATTGCAAGTATACAGTTGTGATGTAGTTTTAAAAGATATCGAACCCACATGGAAGGAACCAAGTCTAAGGATCAACAAGGGAAAACAGAGTAAATAAAATAAAAATAGATTAGAGGTTTTGGATAGGAAGATTAGAATGAAAAATGAATAAATATAGATGTGGAAGACTAGAGAATCTAAATATAAAGATTTTCCCTACGAACAAGTAAAGCAGAGAAAACATGCAAGTTCAAAAAAGATGTTACGATTCACTAAACTAATATAACAAACTCGATTCAAAACAATCAGATGTTCAATGATTCGCCACAGAGCAACACATGAAATAATTTTTCTAAACCTAGCGCAAACGAAATAAGAAAATTATATAAACCTGGACAACGTCAATACTATGCTTAGTATGGGTCGCTCTCACATAACTACATTTAGCAAGTTACCATTCCAAAAATGCTGGCTCACTAAACAGCATTATATCACAGAACCAGTGATTATATACGATATTGTTAACCCCGAAACTACTCTTAAAATTAACTCCAACGCATATAACTTGATTAATATAAAAGACTTAACACCAAATACGCATTACGACACATAGACATATCATAAACTTTGAAATAGAAAGTATAAGAAGAAAGGAAAGGAAAGAAAATTTGTAAGGTATGCATGTGAAAGCTAAAGTTGATCAAACCATATCTACTCTTTAATGGGAGTCGTCAATTCCCACAATTCCTACGTCTGCTTTGAATTCGCTCTCGGCCCGTACAGAACCTCCGCTAGGATGCTATTCTTTGTGAATATCGAACAAATGAATATTGAAAAACGAAAACTTTTATTGATAAGTGATTTGCAAGTACACTTATACAACAATCGCTAGAGAATATAGAGAAATCTAGTGATAAAAACAAGGATTCGAATCACTTAAACATTTTCTCGCTAACACTTATGAACGTAGCGAACTCTCTATCTATACATACACTATATTTCTCTATAGTTTCACTCTAATGTTCCCTCTCTCATGGTGCATGAAATTTGTAAGGTTTGGAGCCCTATTTATAGAGTTCAAAGGGTTGTTTCTATCCAAACGAAGAGTTGTGTCCATTGGTGAAAGATTGCATCTCTTCATTGTGATTGGTGGAGAAGCTTTTATTTAATCCATAATGGATAGGCACCTTTTCATGATTGGTTGACTTTTGATAAGTGTCATTTCGTTGGTAGTTGATGGCGGTTGATCATGCTTATCTGGTAGTTGGTAGTTAAGAAGATAAAATCAGAAAATTATCCAAGTTGTGACCGCGATATACTTATCACGACCATAAATCTTTGATTGGCAGACTTCTATTCTGAAGAAGAATAAGTCACGATCGTGAATGATTGTCGTGACCATGAATTGAATTTTCTTCAAAATTCTTATTATAACTTCACCGATCTTTGGCAGCTTCGATCCTAAGCCAAATCTTTAAGCTTCACGCATCTTTTTGCACCTTTTTCACTCTTTTTTCATAGAATTCCACTTTTGATCATTTTACTCCCAAGATTTACTTAGTATCTGCATTTGCATAAAAAACAACTACATACCACGTGAAATTTTTTATATGAAGTATAAAAATGAATTAAAATATAGTGTTTAGTGTGTAAAATTATAATGATATTAAGTGTAATTATACACTTATCAAACAAGAGGCTGAGGTCATTGGCCCTAATGATGCAGGAGGCACGGAAATGGATAGTGTGGGAAAACCACCAGAAGTAGAGAGCCGGACAAGATGGCGGAAGAGGTAATATGAGCCCAATAAGGCAAAGTTGGGTCGGCCCTTCTCAACGGGGGGACTTCAGGAGAAAGGAAGCCGGTAGAGAATTCATACCGCTGCAAACTAGTAAGGAAGAAGTATTGTACCAGGTCGGGCGAAGCAGCCAGAACATAGAATATCCCCCGAAGATGCACTGACCTGGCAAATCGAGAACATATTGCGACTTTCACAAGTCAGGGGGCTACGACACGGAAGAATGTAGGCATTTAGCCATAGAGCTGAATAAGAAGGCAGCAGCTGGAGAGTTGAACAGGTTCCTAACAAGTATCCCGTCAAGGCAGGACCAAAACTAAAAGCAACTGGATCGCCACGAGAGCGATCACAAGAGAGGGCATCGGAAGAAATACCTTGCTACGAGCGGTGAGAGAGAGGAAAAAATGCCCCATCGGCCCCGAGAGCGGTGATACATGTGATTGTAGGAGGCCCCACGGTGGCGAAGCGCAGGAGAGGTGAAGATCGGAGCCATGCTTGTAATGACCCTAGTACAAGTTTCTCTTTTTTGCATATGGGAAAGCCCTTTCCACACTTGGATGCACTAGTCATCAGCGTCAATATTGATGATTATTTAGTGAAGAGGGTCTTGATAGACATTGGAAGCTCGGTCAATTAGATGACCTTAGCCACCTTCAATGCCTTGTAGATAAATCCCAACAAGTTAAGATTCGATCAAGGGCCAGTGATCGGGTTAGTCGGCCAATCAGTCACCGTGGTGGGCTCTGTCACCGTAACTTTGGTAATAGGGGATACATACCCCAGGTGGAAGAGCCGGGTGGAATTCCTAGTCATTGACTTGCCATTTTCCTACAACCTGATTATAGGGAGATCCACCATCTCATATTCAGAGGCAATAATATCAATGAGGTACCTGATAAGTATATAATTACACTTATTATCTTGATATTTTAAATCATAAAACGATGTGGTTTAGATTTATTTTATACTTCATATAAAAGATTTCACGTTGTATGTAATTATTTTTTATGCAAGTGCAGAAACTAGGTGAATCTTGGGAGTAAAATGATCAAAGATGGAATTCTATGCAAAAAGAGTGAAAAAGGTGCAAAAAGATGAGTGGAATGCAAGGAATTAGCTTTGGAACGAAGTTGTCAAAGATCGGCAAAGTTGCAAAGAAGAATCATGAAGAAAGGGACATGTCATGATCGTGATTCTTGTTTGCGATTGGACAAATCACGCCCGCGACTATCTATCACGGTCGCAACTTGTCATTCTTCACAAATAGAAAGTTACCAACCAATGTTCACGATCGTGACATGTATGTCATGCTCGCGACTTGTGACGGTTTTGGATAACTCTT
>CATIWQ010309178.1:0-10202 GCA_949673415.1 Euphorbia schlechtendalii
TCTGCATTTTTTCAAGGATCTATCATTGTCCCCATCTTTCCAGGACCTATCACGGTCCACACCTTTCATTGGACCTATCACGGTCCACATCTTCCAAGGACCTATCATAGTCCGCATTTTTCACGGACCTATCATGGTCCACGCCTTTCCAGAACCTATCACGGTCCACACCTTTCAAGGACCTATTACGGTCCACATCTTTCAAGGACCTATCACGATCCACATCTTTCATGGACTTTTTACAGTCCGTATTGTTTCACGGACCTATCACGGTTAACATCTTTCAAGGACCTATCATGGTCCACATCTTCTGACTTATCACAGTCATTGGACCTATTACAGTCCACATTTTCATGATTTATCATAGTTACCGGACCTACTACGGTCCACATCTTTTGACTTATCATTGTCATTGGACCTATTACGGTCCACATTTTCATGACTTATCATACATTTCCTGACTTATCACAAGTCACCGGACCTATCACTGTCCACGCTTTCCCGAATTATCACAAGTCACCGGACCTATCACAGTCCATGCTTTCCCAACTTATCACAAGTCACCGGACCTATCACGGTCCACGCTTTCCCGATTTATTACGAGTCATCAGACCTACTACGATCCACATCTTTCGACTTATCATGGTCACCGGACCTATCACGATCTTTATCTTCCTGACTTATCATAGTCACCGGACCTACTACGATCCACACTTCCCGACTTATCACAAGTCATTAGACCTATTAAGGTCCTCATCCTCCCGACATCACAAGTCATTGGACCTATTATGGTCCACATTTTCTGACTTACCATCAGTCATCAGACCTATTACGGTCCGCATCTACGTGACTTATCACAGTCAACGAACCTATTACGGTACTCATTCTCTTGACTTATTACAGTCAATGGACTTATTACGGTCCACATCTTTCCAGACTCATTGCAATCCACGCATTTCAATGGACTTTCTACAGTTCATACTTTCTCATGACCCATTACAATCAGTGGATTTTCTACATTCATACCCCTCTCAAACCTTTCCTTACCAAATAGGAAGTCGTGAAATAAGGAAAACTACTATCAAGGAACACCAGGAAACCAGATGGGCCAACATCAGGCTGGAAAAAAGGCTTGGATCATCGCAAAAGCCTCCCAAAACAACAGAGCAGTCATCGGGGACATCCCCGAAGATCTCAAACTCAAAATTTCACATTTATCATGTGCCTGAAGAAAAATCTCTTAGGACACTCATGTTTTAATTCTTGATTGAAGGGGCAAAAATTTTTGCTTCTAGCAATCTCAATAAAGGAATTAAAACATATGTCACAAATATATACTAATGAAATTCCTCGTTCTTGCAGGTACCCCTTCAACTTACAAGGGACGTCTATGACAGACTCACAGTAGTCAGCATATCATTATAGGCATGGAGCACACGGCTTTTATCCTTTCCCCAATAATTTTGAGGGTCACAGTCAACCCAAAAGTCAACCCCCAAGGGGCATCCACCGCAGACTTTCTATAGTCGGCATACCCTCTGGGACTTTTTACAGTCCACTTTCTTTTTCGGACTTTTTACAGTCCCCTTTCCTTTTCTCGGACTTTTTATAGTTCACTTTCCTTTTCCGACTTTTCACAGTCAACGAACTTTTTACAGTCCTCTTTACAGTTAGTGAACCTTCTACTGTTCGCAAATTCTCCGACTTATTACAATCAACGGATCTATTACGGTCCTCATTTTTCTGACTTTTTACAGTCACCGGATTTTTTATAGTCCACTATCCTTTTCTGACTTTTTACAGTCAACGGACTTTCTATAGTCCTCTTTGCATTCACCGGGTTTTCTACGATCCCCATTCCTTTCCGAACCTTCTACGGTACAAAATTCTGACTTTTTACAGTCATCCGAACTTTTACAGTCCAAAACTCAGACTTTTTACAGTCATCCGAACCTTTTACTGTTCGAAATTCTAACTTTTTACAGTCATCCGAACTTTTTACAGTCCAAAATCTGGACTTTTTACAGTCCAATATCTTGACTTATTTACAGTCATCCGAACCTTTTACGGTTCAAAATCCAGACTTATTACAATCACCGGCCTATTACGGTCCTCACTTCCGTGACTTATTACAGTCACCGGACCTATTAAAGTCATCATTCCCTGATTTATTACAGTCATCCGAACCTTCTATGGTTCAACACTCCTGACTTTTTACAGTCATCCAAACCTTCTATGATTCAAAATCCCTGACTTTTTACAGTCATTCGAACCTTCTACGGTTCAAAGTCCTGACTTTTTACAGTCATCCGAAGTGGAAAGCTTTCAAGCAATCATCCACAAAGAGTGCCAACCGCGACTGGGCAGATATTATTTCTAAACCCCGCTGCTCTTTCAATCGTGGGACCTTACAGATCTCACAATTAGCAGTGATCCCACGAGGGGTAGCCTGTGAGCACAGGATTTTTACGCCCGACTCGCGAGTTCGATGATGAAGCTGTAATTTATTCTCCCTTGCTAGTCTTCCACTTTAATAGGGTCTCGGAGGTCCTCGGGAGGAGCGTTCCTCGTTTCTTACGAACCTTAAATATTTTCTAGGTCACCCCATCAGTAAACAAGTCCAATTTGAACAAAAATCAGACCAAAAATCCGACATGGACGCCGATGTTACTAACATCGGTACCGATATCATTGTTATAGACAGACCGAAAAACGCAGTTTCCGCATTAGTTGGGTCAAAAAGACCCAACTTTAACCCAAAATTGGTGGAAAATAATGAGAGGAAGATGACAAAAAGGTTGGGTGTAATTGGAAGACTTTTGGATTGAAGGGAGCCCATGAGGTTTAGACTTTTTTGAAATAAGTAGAGAAAGAGTACGTAAGAAAAAGGGGTGGGAATTAGAAAAAGGGGGATTCACATTTTTATGGGAAGAATTCACATTTTTAGCATAGATAAACATTAAAGAGAGATTAGAGAAAATTTCTAGATGTGTTCTTGAGAGTTCTTGAACAAAAACACCAACTTTCACCCCCAACACTTGAGATTTCGGGTTAGCTAGCTTGAATACTTGAAGTTTAGACTTGAATGGAGAGTCTACAACATCTTTATCACACACTTGGAGGTTACTACATCTTCTAAAACACCTACTTTGGCAAAGAACAAGTCCTTTCTGAAGATTTTCGGTAAACAACCAAAATCAACCAAAAAGAAACATGGAGAGCTTCCCGGAGGACTTCATGGACCTTGAAGAAAGTGGATTCATGACTACGGGGTAAGCCTCTGAGTTCCTAGAGTCTATGCTTACGTTTATATGCTTTTCTTTTTGAAGTTTCATTTTTCTTTCGGTTATTTTCGGTTATTTCCTGTTTCTGCACATCATTCTGTTTTCTACGATTTTCAGCATCATTTCAAATCTTTTTGAGTATTTTGTTTTCATAGAAATATTCTACACATCCTAAGCTTTCTGGAATGATAAAGATTGCTTAAAACGAACAAGTATATCAAAAGTTATGAATTTTCAAAGTTTTGTACAAATTTATTTTGGTTTTCTGGGCAGAATGTTACTGTTTTCAGTTCTGGGTTTGATGAAGATTTTTATTGCATAATTAGTGATTTTATTAGATTCCTTGGATTATGAGGTTTCCGAAATGGTAAAGATCATTTAAAGCGGATAAGTAGAAATAAAGTTATGATTTTTCGAAGTTACGTAAAGTTACGGCTCACGATTTTGGACAACGCGGACTGTTTGATACTTTTCTGTATGAAGCTGTATTCAAAACTTGATTTTGTCACTTTCAGTATGTTAAACACATCATGAGCTTTCCAAAATAATAAGAATCATTTGAATCCGATAATTGTAGTGAAAGTTAGGATCGTTTGAAGTTTTGGATTTTTGTTTTGTCTTTTCTGCTGTTTTTTTGTGTTTTCTACAGGTCTTGACCGTTTTAAGCTCGGAATGACCCGCTGAGACCCTTCTGGACTTGAAAATGCATCACTGAGGGTAACAAACCTCTAAACTAAAATTATTTAAATTTATTTATGATATATAAATGTATTAATTGGTTAATTAAAGTTATCATTGTTAACCTAAAAAATGGTTATACTATACATGTTCGGCCTAGATTCATATTTCTAAATGTTATTTTAGGTCACCCCCAAGAAGGGAATAAAACGTATTCCTGGATAACAGGCCTCACTACTTTACCATGCGATCATTTTCACTAATAAAATCGATCAACATATGTGTAAATAAAAATGAATCATTTTTATTTAAAATAACAACTTTAAACCATCGATGTTTTGATTAGGTCACACGGGCCTTGCTAAAATCAAATCGAACATATGCGATTACCTCGTGCTAACCTTTGTGGATGCAGGTTAGATGTATGCCTAGGATCTTATTTTCCTTTGGGTATTGTAAATATTATTTTTACGACAATTGTAATTAATAGATTAGGCAGCGGTTGCATTCCCCGAGCTTTGTAATTTATTAATTTACTTTTTCGCATTTACTTCTCGCATTTACTTAATGCATGATGTATGGATTTATCACTTCCCGTGTGCGCGTTAAAACATGCATTTCAACCTCAAAATGGCTTAAGTGCAAATATGCATAACTAAGAAACACGGTTTTCTGTAGATGTAATTTAATGTGATCCAATAAGAAATAAGCAACTTATCTCGAACCCGAATCTCTGTGTCTTGTTGGGCTGTCCCCCGGACGTTAAGCCTCACATGACTCTAATTCCTGGAAAGAGCTAATCCAGGTGGCGACTCCACACCAAGAGATGGCCGATTCGGGTTCGAACCAATCCGAATAATGTTTTCGCCCTCTCTTTCAAACCTTTTTCCGGGTTCCTGACCCCGCACAAACCATCTTTTTCAAACACCCTGGTGGACCTCGCCTCTCATATCGCGCACGCTCGGCCCACCGCTCCGTGTCGTCCGCTCACACGTACATTGATAAATTTTATTAGTGAAAATGATCACATGGCAAAGTGTGAGGCCTTTTATCCGGGAATACTTTTTATTCCGTTCGTGGGGGTATTCTAACATAAAGAATAAAAAAAGAAATAAAAGATGAAGATAATTACAACATTTACAATTATAGTATATAAAATATTTCCTAGGTCCTCAAATAAAATCAAAAAAAGATGAAGCAGACGAGAGCATGGAATCCACAATTCTAGGAACTCAGAGGCTTACCCTTTCAACGTGAATCCACTTCGGCGTATCCGTATGATCCCCGGGAGCGTTCCTCGTTCGTTTTGATTTAATTGTTGTTTAATTGGAAAATAAGTATTTATTTATCCAAAAGATAATCAGACTCATGTTCTAAATTTGTTTTAGACTTGAGAATATCTGAGGATATGAGAAGAAATAGATGAAAGAAATTTGATTTGAAGATGAAGAGTTTTGGAATCCAAATGTGTTTTGGATCCAAATTATCCAAGAAAAATGAAAGAAAAATGTTTTTGTAGTGTTTTGTCAGTTTTTTTACTTCTAAGAAGAAGAGTTTTTCTTTGAATTTTCATGCTCCCCTTCAATACAAAAAAAGGTCCGACTATTTATAGGAAAAATCCTGAGAATCCAAAAAAGGTAAGAAAATTTGGTGACCTCGCCAAACTCTGTGGTGAGGCTTACCTCGCTAAATTGGCAAGGTGGCGAGGCTCGCTAAACTCCTTGGCGAGGAAAGCCTCGCCAGAGTCTGGCGAGGTTCGCCAAACTTTCTAGCGTGCCTCGCCGAATATCGGTGAGGCAGGCTTTGGATCTTGTTTTCTATGGCATTTTTGGATTTTTGGTGTATTTTCACATTTTTTAATTAATTTCTGAATTAAAGGAAAAGAATTAGAAAAGTCCTTTTGAATTCAGAGACGAGGAAGACTCCCATTTGAAGATCATTGGATGGTAAAAAATTATGTGATCCAAGGATAAAAATCCCGAAAAGCCATCATCATTGAACGCACGAGCTGGTACAAAATCCCTTGCTCACACTTGCGATCAATGCCGTTACAAGCCATTAAAGAGGAGATCATTAAGAGCCCAAACGTTACCGTTGTATTAATGACAATGGTCACCTTAACCCGTATATAAGGCAAAGCTGCCAAATAATAAGGTAATCATTCAACCACACTCAACATTCATATACTTACATACCCGTGTCTTGAGAGTTAACTTAGGCATCAAAGTGACTACGCCGGACAGCCCCGACTTAATCCTCTAACACTTTTGTTATCTTGTAGGTACGTACTCGTTTGGCTCCCATGACATCAAGTGGTGCAGTGAGCATGGACCGAATGATTTCAGTCACTCTTTGCAAAAACTTTTCACGATATGATTACTCTCAACTATGGCAGAGCCAAATCCGCATAAAGATCGCATGAAACAAGTCATAGTTTCATAAGCGAATCCTGGCATTACTCCGGTACGAATTGATAAAAATTCTTCGCCTCCACTGGGTATACTTTGAGGAATGAAAACCTAGGAAAAGGAGACAACTCTAACAGGGTGTTAAACCAGAGCCGCCCTATCGATTCTAGAGTTAATGAAATACCATTCACAATAATATCAACCGATCTAGATTGACAGTTTGAGTTATGTCAATAAGAGGGTATTTTGGAGGAAACAAGGCTTCTAACAAACCTTACTTAGTAGAATATGTATACAATGGTAGAGGTGCAAGGTTTGGTAAATGTGATGAATGCCCAGATGGAGCAAATATTGGCTAATTAGGAAAGGATCTTAAGAATGGAGCAATGCTTGTTCCGGAGCAGGTCAAGTTATTCAAGAACTCAAGGAACTACCCATTATCAAAGTCTTATTTATAGAAGGAATTTATCACCACCATTACCATCGCAGTACCAAGAGAGAACAACGAAAGAAGTTTCGCGCCAAGAGAGAGTTGAACGATGGAGGGAGCGATCCTGAATTCCCATAAACTCCCAAAGGTAAGAAAGGGCGATCCCAATTGATCAACAAAGGCGACGATCACATATTCTAGTCGATATTCCAAGAGAAGAATGTTACAGGAGAGATGAACCAATCCATCATCATCAACATGAAAGGCGCTATCAACCCAACCTAGGAGCGGCCAACCCCGTGCGTTAGGGTTCATGCAATCGAGGAACCAGAGGTTAGAAGTATGAGATACGCATGATAATCAAGCTCCCAAGCATTGATCCATTCTTCCAGACCATCAAGAAAGAAACCCACGAGAGTTCCCTCTAGGAACTAAGTTGGAACAACAACTGTTGAACCACATGTTAGCATCGTTCCTGCAATGATGGAAGGAGAGGAAGCACTGTTGAACAAATTCCTCAAATGAGTCAGAGGAATGTTCGTTGATGTAGGAATTGACCCTATGACACCCGAAGTAGAGTCGGTTGATACCCCCTTTCTAGAATGATAATGTGGGAACCGTTCAGCAAGAAATTCCATTACCCGACACTGTTAAAGTACAATGGTGAGGGAGATCTGACCTAGAATGTGAAAGCCTTTCGTTAAGGACTTTTTACTATAGAAGTGACTGATTCTATGATGTACAAATTATTCCCATCAACCTTGATCGGACCAGACCTGTTTTGTTTTGAATCTCTAAACTGGGGTCGATCAACAACTTTAATGAGCTAGCTAAAGAGTTTTGCAACTTTTTCATCACCTCGATGCCCAAAACCCGGACAGTACAAGAATTATAGCTCCTCAAGCAGGGCAAGAACGAGCCATTGGATGAGTATGTTGAGAGATTCCAAAAGACCCTTATGCATATTAAGGGTTGTAATGTGGATGTAGCCGTTGATATCCTTGCACAAAAATACAAGGAGTGCTAAGGATCTATTTACAAAAAGACCGACCTCTTTAGCAGGAATGATGAGCAGGGCACGAGGATGGGTCTCCTATGACAAACATCAATGACAATTAGGAGCCCCAGAAATTATAAATCAATCAGCACAAGCATCTGGAAGTAGACCCCGGCTACAACATCGTTCAGAATTGCGAGCACGGGATTTTGTACCAGCAATGATGATGGCTTTTCGGGATATTTAACCTCGAATCACATGATTTTCGACCATCCAATAATCTTCAAATGGGAGTTCTCCTCGTTAAAAATAATGTTTGGGACCTTAAATAAATATTTAAAAGGCTTAAAGTGAAAATTTAAAGTCTTATAATATTTTTAAGGGTCCAAAATAATTTAATTGGGTTATTTGGAAATATAGGTATATATAAACTTGTATATATATAAATAATTATAAATTTAAATATATATATAATATTTTAAAATAAAATTAAATAATTAAAAAAAAGAAAAAGGAATGGAATTCTTTGGACCTCCCTCGCTGAACTCCTCAGCGAGGGCCACCACCCTCGCTGAGGAGTTCAACGAGGGCCTCGTCGAACTCTTCGGCGAGCTTGGTTTAGTCCGTCCCAAATTTCTATTAATTTGAGATTTTTTTAGATTGAAGGCGATTCAAAATTTTGGATAAAAAATTAGATTTTCAGAGAAAAAGACAACGAAAACACACCAAAAATATTTTCTTTTAATTTCTTTTGAATAATTTAGATCCAAAACACATTTGGATCCCAAATCTTGATTATTTTCAAATCATTCTTCTTCCTACATTTCTTAAAAATCATTAGATATTCTCAGGTTTAAAACAAATTTAGAATCCGAGTCTGATTATCTTTCGGATAAATATTTTCTTCAAAGGATATTCGGATCCAAAAGACATTTGGACTCCAAATTTTAATTACTTTCAAATCTTTTTTTTATCTACTTTTCTTTAAATATCCTCAGAAATTCTTGAGTCTAAAACAAATTTAGAACCCGAGTCTGATTATCATTTGGATAAATAAACACTTTATTTTCCAACCAAACACAATAACTACAAAAAACGAATGAGGAACGCTCCCGGGGATCAAACGGATACACCGAAGTGGATTCATACCGCAAGGGTAAGACTCTGAGTTCCTAGAACTACAAATTCCGCGCTCATCGTCTGCTTCATCTTTTTCTGATTTTATTTGTGGACCTAGGAATATTTTTATTTCTTTTTATGTAAATAATGTTGTAATTCTTTTCTTCATCTTATTTCTTTTCTTTATTTTTTTAGAATACCCAAACGAAGGGAATTAAAATTATTCCCGGATAACAAACCTCACCTTTTTCCATGCGGTCATTTTCACTAATAAAATTGACTAACATACGTGTAAATAAAAATGAACTATTTTCATTTAAAATAACAACTTTAAATCGTCGATGTTTTAATTAAGCCACAAGGGCCACGCTAAAATCAAATCGAACATATGTGATATCCCCTGTGCTAACCTTTGTGGATGCAGGTTAGATTTATGTTTAGGATTTTATTTTCCTTCGGGTATTGCATATATTTTTACGGAAAATGTAATTAATAAGTTAGCAGGTGGTTGCATCCCCCGATTTTTTTGAAGTCTTGTAATTTTTACTTTCTGCATTTATTTACTGCCTTGTGAATGGTTTATTATTCTGCTTTGCGGATCGTTCATTATTTTGCAATACGTGAATCATGCATATAAAGTCTAAAAACGACCTAAGCGCGAATATGTGTAACTAAGAAAATACGGTTTTCTATAGATGTAATATAATGTGATCATATAAAAAATAAGCAACTTATCTCGGTCATAAGTGTATAATTACACTTATTATCATATTAATTTTATACACTAAACACTATAGTTTAAGTCATTTTTATACTTCATATAAAAGATTTCACGTGGTATGTAGTTATTGTTTTATGCAAATGCAGATACTAGGTAAATCTTGGGAGTAAAATGATCTAAAGTGGAATTCTATGAAAAAAGAGTGAAAAAGGTGCAAAAAGATGCGTGGAATTTAAAGATTTGGCTTAGGATCGAAGCTGTTAAAGATCGGTGAAGTTGCAAGGAGATTTCTGAAGAAAAACTCAATTCACGGTCGCGAAAATCATTCGCGATCGCGACTAGTTCTACTTCAGATCAGAAGTCTGCCAATCAAAGATTCATAGTTGCGACATATATATCGCGGTCGAGACTTGGACGGTTTTCTGGTATTATCTTCTTAACTACCAACCGCCAGATAAGCATGATCAACCGCCATCAACTACCAACAAAAAGACACTTATCAGAAGTCAACCAATCATGAAAAGGTGCCTATCCATTGTGGATTAAATCAAAGCTTCTCAACCAA
>CATIWQ010309272.1:0-13915 GCA_949673415.1 Euphorbia schlechtendalii
TTCATTTAATACTTGAAAATTAAGGTTTCTTTTTCAAATCAACAATAAATTACATGTGTTAAAAATATTTATATTGATTTTTAGTTATTATATGTTAAAAAAATTAATATATGGAAAAAAAAATTAATTTAAAATAAAAAAATATAATTTTGGTTTAAAACTGAACCGAACCGAATTATTTCGGTTCGGACCGAACCGAACCGAAACAATTCGGTTCGGTTTTCGGTTCTAAAATTCCCCCCGTTTGGTTTTTGGTTCGGTTCGGTTCGGTTCGGTTTTTGAACCGAACCGAGTTTTGCTCACCCCTAGATGTGTGTAAAAAGTTTTGTTTTAAGCTTTGTGCTTTACAATATATATTGCTACAGTTCCAGGAGACATTTGATGATTATCTTTTGACTGGGCGGGCAGACATATGAGAAAGGGTTGATAATTGCTGTAATTCCATTTACTTCTAAGGTATAGTTTATTAAAGGCAGTTATTTTGGTCGTAAAATTTAGATGATATGATACTCATGTTAGTTACCTACTGTAGATTCTCGAACCATGCCAAAACAGTCGAGCATATCAACCACCAAAACCTTGGACGATGGTTATTTTTGGATTACCTGAAGAAATCTACTCATTTCCAAATCTGAAAATGAACCTCTAGTTTGACATAGAGGTATATTGTAATGGTGTTTTATATGCTTCCAGTTTGTAACTACAGGAGACAATGTTCTTCATGTCTAAAGTAACCGTGCCACTAGTCCTGTTCATCTTATTTTGCTGTCAGGTTTTGTTCAAGAACCTTAGTGCGGATATGAAGGACACAACTCCCACTTCTCTTTTGAAAGATCGAAAAAGGGAGATCAAAGACAACACTGATTTCTCAAATAAAGATGTAGTATCCCAATCGTGAATGGTAGCTGAAGTTAAATCTGCAGTTATTTCCCAGCCAAATGACTTGGTAACTGATGTTGTCGATTTTGTTTGTCATTACCAAATCAATCATTGAACTGTTCATTTATTTTTTCCCCTGCAGCTATTTTGTTATTTTGAAGCTCATCTGCTTTTTCTTTCAGTACTATCCTGCTCCCCCATTGCCTGGCGAGGACAAAGTGGATTATCCTAATGCTCCAGGGGTATTTCAACCTGTTTCATCTCTCCCCCACTTTCTCAGTTAGTCAGGTCTCGGGTGCTTAAAAAATCATTTGGTAATTTGAAGTTATTAACTTGCAGGTTTCTGTATGTTTGTAGCTGCCTACATCAATACCCAAAATAGGAACTCATGTTATTATCAATGCAAAGCTTAATAATTTGGGCTTCAACCTGCATTTTCAGATATTATTTGAAACTTTGATGCAGCGATATTTGTTTTTTCAGATATGCTATTAAGTTGTGATAATCACAATCTCATCTTGTTTTGCAGAGTGATTGGTATGGATAGAGAGCTATTTAAAAGTTGCGTCTAGCATTGTTCAGCGCAGTGTTTCTATAAGTGAACAGACCACGAAGGAACTTGTTTTGAAGGTATGCTTAATTGCTTACTGAAAACTCCTGGGTTTACTGTTTTAGAGTCCGATATCATAATTAGATGTCTATATCTTCCTGGTTTCTTAACATACCTTGTCTATTACTATAATTACCTTAACCATATGTTTTACTAGTGTAACTCCCTCTTTAAATTTTTTGTTTTTTTTTATATTAGTGCTAGACTTCTGCTCTTTATCTTTCAGTATGTGAAATCACAGGATTATGCCATGGAATCTGATTATCAATAATATATACTTCTGCACACTTTATGGTTGCAAGTTTGGCTCATTTTACATGCAAGGTTTCTCAATATTGAACCAGTTCTTTAATTTATAGTTATAATTGATCTTGATTAACATCTTTGGACACCTAGGATCCATTGCGTAGCTTGATATCAAGTCAACTAAGGAGTTCACTTCAAGGTTTGAGTATTGCAAATGAACTTCTAGAAAACTCTGTTCAACTTGCTACAAATGATAACCTTGATCTTGGATGTGCAAACATTGATCAGGCTTCCACTGATAAGGTTTTCCTTTGGGCTTTTCCTCATTCCTCTATCTTATGTTTTTGTGTGCCAGCCTTTTCTCTCCCCCAATATACCTGTCATATAACATATATACTCAGTTTGGTTAACCAATTTCCCAGAAAAGTTAAGTAGATGAGTTTTATTTAGGTGTTGGACGGGGAAGATTTCAGTCTCAATGTTAGTGTTGTGGGGATATTTTAGACATGAAGTTAACAGTGAATGTGGTTGCTATTGCAGGTCGGGGACTATAATTACTTAATGCAGTGTATTATGACTCATATCACATTATATGTTAGTGTTCTGGGGATATTTGAGACATGAAGTTAACAGTGAATGTGGTTGCTATTGCAGGTTGGGCACTATAATTACTTAAACGTCACATTATATGTTAGTGTTTTGGGGATATTAAAGACATGAAGTTAAAAGTGAGTGTGGTTGCTAATGCAGGTTGGGCGCTATAATTACTTTAAGTAGTGTATTATGAATCATGTCATATTTTATGCGAGAAATTAGTAAATCTGTAAGCTGGATTCCTACCAAGAGGATTTTGTGGCTAATTCCTTCTGGTTGGATGATGTCCGCAATTGCAAAATTTTTCATTTTTGATGCAGGAAAAACCATTTTTTTATGTTGTGATATGCTGTGTAGGCAATACAAACCATCGATGGTGAAATAGCTTAACCACTTTCTTTGATGCAAACATGTATAAGCAAGGATCCTTGGGTGTTGCACCTGAGGCTCTTTGCCCAAAACCTGACCAATTTTCTGTATCTCAACAGCGAGTTTATGAGGTTATATATCTCCTGCTATTTGAGCCTTATTTTTCTTTTGGAATGATAGGATCTAATTTCAGGGCAGGACTTTGTTTCACTTCCATAGCAAAACCAGTCTAGCCAGAATTCACATTATATTCCTACAGTCTCTTCATATTCAACTGTTTTGGGGTTTGTACCACATTAGGGAGGCTCTGGTAGTTTTTGTTACCTCATTGTCTTTTTTGTAAATAAATTTACAAAGATTTTTGTTCATAATTTTCCAGTGTGTTTCCTGTTACAAGGTCAACAGATGGTGCCATCCAGCAACTTTCTGAAATAATTTTTTCAATTCTTCATTTTTTTCAAATGTCCCAGCCACTCAGTGGATAACTCTCCGATGGTGTAAAGGTGAGGAAAGTGACTTCTATCCGTTCTATAGACTAATTGTTGTTGACATGTTTTTCTCATAAAGGAAGTAATGTTATCACAAGCAACGTCGTCATCAGTTGCTACTGATCAACTTAGCAGCATTTCAGAGCCTTCATTGAGCACAAGGGATGCATTGGAAAAATATCAGATAGTTGCTCAGAAGGTTGTTTTTGAAATCCTTGATCCTGTAGTACCGCGCATTCATTTTTAGATAGATTGTAACATTCTCTGGTCTTATCGTGTGTATGATGTTCAGTGGCCTTCATATTAATTCCTCTACAATGCATGTCAGTTTGTGTAGATGCCTCTTGTTCCCTTCTGATGAGATTACTCTTTTGTGGTCTCTTGTTTGTTTGTCGCTTGCTTGGCAATTATTTCATGGGATCTTACTCTTCTGATGACTTGTCATATTGATTTGTAACAGTTGGAGGCACTGTTTAATGATGATGCGATAGAAGGTGATATTCAAGAAATTTAAGGTAAAACAGAGTTCTGGCTGCATGTTTATAATTTGATACTCAAACATAAATATTTTTATTTTAATTGTCTTTCTTGTGCTTGGTGAGATACTTTCTGTTACTAGTTATTATTATAGTTATTTGCTGAAGAATTTTCTGTTTTATTTTTTTCTTCCGCAACTAAAGCATGTTTGTGTTTTAGTGGGTAATTTCTGACGTTCTTGACACTTTTCTCCGTTGTGTCAATCGAGATGAGGCTGCGCTGTTTTGTCTGTGGCACAGAAGCTTAGTTTACCAATATGTGGGCAGTTTCTGAACTTTTTGCCATAATTATTCTTTACGGACTTTCTAAAGAACTCACTAGCTGGGTATGTTCTATTCATTCTTATCTCTTGAACTGTTAGTATGATTATGCATCGTGCTTTTGAATCAACATAGATAGTATCTTTGCTGTATTTTACATCAGATATACTTGCCTGTGCCCTACACAATATTAACTTAAGGATCTATCGTTTTAGGATTTTGCATTTTGCTTGACTGTATTAATCTTTCTAGCTTCTAATGAATGTAAACCATGTTACGATTGTATGTTTCTTTGAATTACATCTACTTTACGATTTTGATAAATGCTGATAATATGTGCAGGTAATTTATTTGGATGAGGAGTGGAAGTTCAACAAAGATATTTCAGTTTGTCTTATACACAGGGAATTACTCAATCTTGCCTAGTACTATGTGCATTTGGAAAAACTTCTGGATTGGGGAAGGAATAGTATGTATTATACTTGTGCAATTTATATGATTCAACTTAATTTGCTGAGGGCGCTACTGAATTTTCTATATCGCTTATTCAAGCTTTGGTTATTGAAGATTCAAAAATTTGTTTCTGAACTTCTTATTCTTGTTGATGCATTGGCTAAGGTTTTATTATTGTTTGCCTTATCTTTGAGTTGTATGTTTTTCTGTTATTTCTCTCTTTCCTGGTGTTCTTTCTAATTCATTCCGCTGCTTTTCAGTTGGCAGAGACACCAGGATCTCCCAAGTCTCTCTAACAGCTGATTGAGATTGTCAAGAATCGTACTTCCAATTTGTTTGCATTATATAGTTTTACTGCAGGAAAAGAGGATAAGGTTAGACAGTGTAGAGATAAAAAGGTTTGCTCAGATCCGCATTTGATTTGATTTTCTTTGTAATGTATGAGATATTTTTTTTGATAAATTAGGTTACACATCAGCCAATAAACTGAGAAGAATATGCTAATGCTGAGCCTGTAGAACCAGATCAGGTATAGCCTACTTGTTTTTGAGTTGAACACCTCTTATTGAATGTTGTGTCAGCTGTGATTCTTATAACAGTGTTATACATGATGGTAATTTCAAACTGACAGTAGACTTAGTATCTGCATATCTTTATTCTCCTGTTTTTCTTTCTCTTTTAATTACGTTTTACCATGATGTACTATTTAATGGTTTAAATAACCTAATCTTGTCAATATGTTTTTCTCAACTCTGCAGATGCAAGCTTTTGTTCTTGGAATGAGATATTAACTCTTGTTATTTATTTCTTCGTTTTGTGTTTGAATACTTCATGCAGTGAACATGTTGTGGGCAAAGTAATACTCCCTCCGGTTCTTTCTAATTGTCCATCTAGCATTTTCATCGAAACCAATAAGAATATTTGTTACCCTTCTAAAACTATCCTTCATATGTACAATTTATATTTCGTACTTTCCTTTCTTAATTACCAACTTATAATTTCATCAATACTTAATACCTTAAATAATACAAGGGTAAATTGTGAAAAATATAGTGAAAAAGTACCTTTCTAAATGGACAAATATAAGGAACCAAAATTAGAAAGCTAAAAAGACAATCAAAAAGCACCTGATGGAGTACCAATCAAGGAAAATTAGCAAGACGTTTCCAACCAAAGATTTTGCCAGGCTACAGTTTGACTGAACTCTGCTACATCATGGCATCATTGGTTGGTGTCTAACTTTTTTCAACTTTTACCACAAGACTTGCTAATTCTTATCCTGCTAGAGAGAAAACGTGAGACATGCTTCTGTATTTACTTCTGTGACTATCAATGACAAATTTTCTCATTGTGTGATCATTTGTGTTGAAGAACCAGAATTTGACAATTCAAAGATTTTATATGCAGAGCTCTGTTGAGACAGAAACTCAACTATTTCAGCAATCAATCATCTGTTAGTGTCCAGGTTTTTTCATTTGTAAACACATGACTTGCTAATTTATATTCTTCCAGTGAGAAAAGGTGAAACGTTTCACCTGTATTAACAGCAATGCCTATCAGCGGCAAGCTTTTTCATTGTTTTTATCCGTGATTAAAAATTGTACCATCAAGTGCCTGTACAAGGTAGGTACTATCATGCATTTCTCTGTTTTAACTGTAATGTCTATCTGTGATTGAAAACTATAACTCATCCAATTATCTGTTGCAAATTTATCTTCTTGATATTTCTGATCTTTCGATTTCTATTTCTGGTTCAGTTATCTTGCTTTTTTAGGAGTATTTTGTTGTCTCATTTAGGTACACTAATGGATGGGAAATTAATAATTAGACTACCTCTTAAACTGGTAGAACTGAGAAAAGAAGAATTTGCTGACGAAGAGCGTGACTTCTACACAAGACTGGAGGCCGAGTCTCGTGATCAAAGAGTAAGTTCTGAGTAGATGTGATGTGGCTTTGCAATTTATTTTCCAATGTCAAATTTCTGTTGAATTTGTGTTTCTTTGTATCATTATTCCTTATCATTTCATCTCTAAGTTCTGGTAATGATAAAAAAATTATGATGTTGAACACATGCTCTATTATTTACCTTTTCTGTATATAAGCAATTAAATACTTTTTGAGACTGAACTTCTTGTTACTGCCAGATGCAGCAGCTTTTGGAACAGTCAAACAAAATTATGTCAACATCTTGTTGATGCTGTTGCTTCTTTGCTAGGCTTGGGATCATCCCCTTCTTGTTAGGGGCTCAAGTTCAAGTTCTAATTCCTTTGGGAAGATTTTCTGTTGAGATTGCAAAGAAATTTTCTAGGGAGAAACAGCTATGCCTTTTTAAATTGCCTTGAAGCATCTTTGGCTATATGCGGCTTGAGCAATGTATGTCTGTTCCTTTACCTTTCACACCACACACTGTTCTCATTTGTTGCATGCATAATCTTGGCTCACTTGGAGTTGGATTCTTGGCAAGAATCTTATCTTGGACACAAATGAAAAAAGCTGACAGGACAGATGCATTGGATGTTACCAGATTCTAGGCAAGAGTTGTGAACTCACCAAAGTTTTTGAATTGATGACTGCAAATTTACACTGGAAAGTGTAGAATCGTAAGGTGTCCAGACCCATACAGATTCTGGGTTTTTCAAGATGATGAAAATGTGGGAGGTCTTGAAGTGATGGACAAAACTGGTGAATTTGTGCATTTAGATCCAGAGACTGGAACTCTGCTCGTCAGTCTTGGAGATGTAGCTAAGGTGTTTGATTATTTGCCTCTGTTTTATTACATAAGATTAATTTGTTCTAAACTAGAATTTGATTGAGTGACCAATACAAAATGTATGGAGCAATGGAAGGCTGTGGATTGTGAAGCACAGAGTGCAATGCAAAGAAGCAGCCATTGGGAAGGAAGGAGTAAGTTTTCTTCTCTAACTTAATCAACATTCCTAATTCAATGTTAATAAGTTTCGATTTGTGGCTAGTATTTTTTATATTTATAATCAATCTGTTTTTTTGCATTGTTCTTTCTCTACGAGTATTGAATCTTGGGAGTTGAATCATTTTTCTGTTAGGCAGTTTCGTGTAACATTCAATTGCTCTTGATGTTGGGATGAATAAGAAAGGATTTTTAGGATTGATCTGTATGTTTCATTGTTGAGTATTGAATCTTGAGAGTTGAATCATTTTTCTGTTAGGCTGTTTTGTGAAATATTCAATTGCTCGTGATTCCTGCAGGACCTGCAAGATGTTACCGTCAGATTAATAATGAGC
The DNA here is from genome assembly GCA_949673415.1 of Euphorbia schlechtendalii. Lineage (NCBI taxonomy): Eukaryota > Viridiplantae > Streptophyta > Magnoliopsida > Malpighiales > Euphorbiaceae > Euphorbia > Euphorbia schlechtendalii. The sequence goes on from CATIWQ010309272.1 coordinate 7,698, forward strand.
AAGATGTTATTATATTCAAGGAGAGATACAGAGGATGGGATGATGGATCCAATCCGAAAGAGGTGGAAAGATCCTGCGCATATTTATTCGCTCAATCGACCTCAAAAACCACAGCATAAAGGTATGTTGAATACTCAACTTCCTCTTAATAAATCTGAACAACAAATCTATATTACACTGATAAAGTGTGAAATTTAAATAGATCTTCAATGATTTATAAATCACTAAATCAGGTTTGATTTTCTGATCATTTGAAATTATATGTGGCATGGAAATATATTTCTTAATCTGTATATATAGATGTAAAAGATTGATTATTAACTAATTGAAATTTCATTTGTTTATGTTCATACACAAATTCAAAGAACGAACATCACAGCATTGTCAAGATAGCAGTGTCACTGGCAAAAATTCCCATTTCAACTTTTACCAAGTAAATTAAGGCATTAGAATTATCAGTATGATTTTAACCTTTCACTGCTGCTAGGCTAGGATATATTTTTCTATTGTTGTTGTTTTTGTTGTCATTAAATTGTTTTGACTGATGAAATTTGGATCTTGTAATAATGCTTAACAGAACCTAAAAGTGTTTCACTTGCGAAATCTGATGGAAAGGTTTTTGGTGGTGGCGTTGTTGGCCCTTTAATTGCCCATTGTCCCTTCCAGGTAACCAAATTTTGCAGACCTATGGTTTTTCTTTGGACTGTTAATCTCATTAAATATAGAATAAGTATTAATACTAACTTAAATATAAACAGCCCAACTTTTTTCTGAATATAAAACTTTTTTGAAAATGCTTTCCCAAAAAACTTTATGTGGATGACAATTAAATCGTCTTGTAATGATCTACCATATCTCCTCAAATTTTGAAATAATTTCTTTGTTTCTTTCAAATTCATCTGTCAATGTTTTGGGGTGTGTGCATTGCATTGAATTTGTTGGTTTCTATGCATTTATAAATTGTTAGTTTTGAATTTCTGGCAATTGATGAGATTTGTGAAGAATGGGATAAAGTTCAAAAAGAAGCAAAGGAAAGGAGGAGAAAGTGGTATTGAAGATAAAAAATTGATTTAATTACACACAACAGGTATACACTACTACAGTATAAAACGTATTTACTCCAATTCAATTGTCATGGAAACAGCTTCATAAGTTGGGAATAGGTATTTTCAAAAAATTTATCTCACACTGCCTTTAGTAGGAGAATGACTATGCTAACTTCTACTTGTATGAATAGAAGAATGACTTGCATAAAAAGCCAACTGTCCTTCACTCAAAATCACGCACAGCTAGATGTTAAAGAACAAATCAGTTTCGTTTGTATTTAACTTCTTCATATTCTTGTAATTAGATCTGTTTGTCGGGCGGGCCGGGCTTTGCTTGACGGGCTTTTTACTAAGAATGTTTATCCAAGCCCGGCCCAAGCTCATACTTTGGAACTTCGGGCTCGGGCCGAGCTTACAAGGTCATTCCCAAGCCTGGCCCAAGCTCATGGATATTTTTTTGTTATAAATTTTTTTATTATAATAAATAGAAAAAATATTAAATAAGTCAAAAATATGTTTAAATTTTTAATATAATTGCATTATGTACTTAATATCTTCAATATTTAATAACGTTTATTGTAATTAAGTATACAAATTTAATAGCATAAAATATAAAATCTTAAAAATAATTATAAATTTAATATATAAATATATAATATAATAAATTATTCGTCGGGCCGGGCTCTGACCAGGATGGGTATTTATATAAAAACCAAGCTCGGTCCATAAATTTTCGGGTTTTGATGGGCTCAGGCCGGGCTTTTTAAAATAACGAGTGTCCAAACTAGGCCCGTTGAACCCTGGCCCGGCCCCGTGAACAGGTCTACTTGTAATGCCTTTTATGGGCTTGTTTTGTGTACTGTGCATTCAGTTCTTTTCTTAATCTTTTCCTTAATTTTTGTTAATTGCATTAGATGCATTTTATAGAACATAGAAATTCTCAAGCATATAACATTTTAAGTTTAAAATTTTTCTAATTTTTTTATTACTTTCATGTGTCACATCCTATCTCCTTTGTACAAGTTTTTTATCTACTTTTGTGCAGTTTTATCTTTAAGCATTGAATTATTACTCATGTTTAAATTCTTAAGGCTGTTCCACCAATAGTTTATCAATTGGTAACTTATGATTATGATACTATTTATTGGTTTTATTGCAATATCATTCAATTTTACTGTTTTGATATATATATTTTTACTATTTATTGGCGAAGTAAAATTCATTAATTTCTTTTTCTTGATCACTGTCATGGACAATATCCGAACTGGGTAATCCTAATTTAAAATTATTGCCTCAGCTTTGGTATTACTGCCTCTGTTACACAGAGAGAAGGACAAGATTTGGTTTAGGAAGAAGAAAGGAGAAGAGATATTGGTGATGCCAATAGAACCTGTTAACAATTTTCGAGATTGAGTAACACTATTATACTGGTAAGTTTGTTCGTTTTCAGAAATAATTAAGTTTGTTAAAACCCCCGTCTGTTTTTCCAAATGTTTATTTGGCTGCACTCGTCTTAATTATTTTTCTCTTTGCTGTTGAATTTTCGTATTGTTTGAGGGAATAAGCTTTTATGGGGGAGTGTGCTCAGAAGCTGCAAATCATAATGGTAGTGTGAGGGATGGACTTTTCAATCATTCATTCTGGAGGTAACAATGTGGCTAATTTGACTATTTTTCTACTTTCTTTGTTTTTTGTCTTTTCTCGATCATTGAATGACTGACAATGGAAGTATTAGCATTTCACATGAAAATATGGGAACAGAGGATGGACTTGTGACATACTTTTTTATCAAAGAAAGTGTTTAATTTTCTGATGCAGTTCAGCTGCTACAGGTTTTACTTGATGCTCTAGTGCTTTCGAGGAATGATGTATATGTCCTCCTGTTGACATTATTGACCTTTACAATTTTCCAGAAAATGAAAGGTTATATTTTTTAGCTTTTCTTTAATTTTTTCTTTTCATATTAAGGTTATATCTAAGAATTTGCTTTCCTGTACTGCAGAAGTGAGGATGCTTTTAATAGTTTCTAAGTTGTTACATTTTCTGAACTAAATTAGTTTGTTAACCTTTATGTGTTTTTGCACTATCATACTGGGAAGGTGAAAAATATTTTTGTTGACATGTGAATGCCCTTGCATACTGTTAACATTGTAAATTTGGCATTACGTTCCAGCTTCATGTAGTAAATGTCATTAACAATTTGTTTATATAAAGCTATTTCGACACATGGAAAACCTATACTAGCCATATTATTAGCTCGCACAAATTTTAAATACTTCCTTTTGTGGTTTTTGTTTTCCATCCTAAGATATTTTAGGTTGTTCCTCCTTGTTTTTCCTTGCTTTTCAAATTTTATTTTTTTCCATCTTTGCTTGCTTACTAAAGCAATCCTTGGTTCTAGCTCTGCAGGGAGTTACTTTGTGGTTTCCCACTCTGGATTAAGTGATGTTTTCCATGTACTGCTGCCACCAGTATTTAGACTTGTGGAAAAATAAAATTTTACCACTCTTCCATGAGTAATAATTGGTAAGGATTCGGTTCTTGTGGTTGAAGAGAACTTGCCTTAATAATCTCATGGAGAAACACTGCAAGGGTGATGATTACAGTGATATGCAAAGTCCTACAGACGTTCTCATGTATGGACCAAAGAGAAAAACGGAATTTGACACTATGTTTTTTTTCTTTTTGTTTCTTATCATCATAACTACTTAACAACTCAAACAATAATTTAACCCTTCAATTTCTTTTTGCAATAAAATTTAATAAATTCTTCTGAAATAATGTTGTAGATTTTCATTGGTGGTGGTTATGTGCAGCTTGCTATTTTATTTCATTTCTTCTCATGTAATATATTGTTTTGTGTTGTATTTGTTCATCTATTTTACAGGTAGGCAAGCACCGGACAATTACGTGATGAGATTCTATACTTGAACAAGAAACTATGGAATTATTCTGATGACAATGTGAACATGTACAACTCAGGGATATGGGTATTAAGGCTTTAAGGTGAACTTAAACTCCTGCAATTGAATTCTCAATGTTCTTGCATACTATGTTTGTCTTATATGCATAATAATATATTGTTTGTGTCTATCTTGCAACATTTTCTTTGTAACTGTAATTTTAAAAAAGTTGATACAACACATTGTTTATCAATTATGTAATAGCTGTATGGACATATTTGTCAATTATGGACATTTTTGTAACAACTTCATTTCATGGATAGATGCAATAGCCGTATTATTTGTTATTTACTAAAAGATGTTGGATTTTGGGTTTATTTTCTGACTAGAACCAATCTTAACTAACTTCTTAATGATGAAGCACGCACATGACCTTATCTCTTCTTGCATGCACATACACTCATTCATTTGATCAAGGGCGCTGTTTATAGTATGATTCCAAATTTTGTTTTTGGCAGATTACACAGACCTGTTGCCTTATTTGTTGCCTTATTTTGTTTAGGTCCAAACATTGGAGAAGATAGTTGGACTAAGATAGATGGAGGTAACGTTTTTATCTTAGTTGTTGGTAATTGTGCCCCTAGTTGGTATTCAAGGAGCTCTTTTATTATTTTTTTTTCTTTTTTTGTTGGATAGTTTGGCTATCACAAAGGGCATTGTGAGAAATTAGCAGGCCGAAACAATCCAACAAAATCTTAGTTGTTGGTAATTTTGCCCCTAGTTGGTGATCAAGGAGCTCTTTTATCATATTCTTTTTTTTTGTTTGTGGGATTGTTTGGCTATAACAAAGGGCGTTGTGGGAAATTAGCAGGCCAAATTATTAGCTGATGATTTTCCCTCAGAAATCAATTCATAACCATTCAAAAATATTAAGGGCATTTGTTTTGCAACAGTGTTTTATTTAGGTATAAAAATTGGAGAAGTTAGACTAGGATGAAGGTAAATTGCTATCTTAATTGTTAATAAGCATGCCCCAGATTAGCGATTAAGTAGTTCTTGTTGTTCTTTCATGTTCTTATCTATTGTTTAATATCATTTGCATTGCCTAATTTTGTTATGCGAAACTTATTCAAAATAGGAATTGATATTATTTGCAGAAAAATAAAACTCTCTGTGGCCTTGAAAGTTTCAATATTTTGTTATTTTGATAATTTTCATGGGTGTACATCAATAATTTTCCTCTTAAACTTTAAAGATTTTTTCCCCCATTTTCGTTTTTAAAATACTTAGAGAGATTGGATGAGTCTTTGTTTATTTGTTACAAAATAGATATTAGCGTGGTTACTAGAACTTTTTTGTTATTTGTATATTTTACAATGTTGATCCATCGCAGAAGATAATATGTTTCATGAAAAAATTCTTGTTCCACATATATTTGTTCATGTTGAAAGCACATTTTTTTTGCTTGCATTATGATTTTTGACTGCTGGTATTTTTTTATTGTAATTAAGGTATTATGGTACTTTAATCTTGATTCTGTTATAAAAGTGTCCTCATTGTTCACTAAAAGTATAAATCATTGAATTTGATCAAAGCATTTTATCTTTACCGATTTACTCTCAGGAAAGGGAAAAATTCTGGAGATCTCCGATTTTCTAGCAAAAAGTGTAAATGGATGTATCTTTTTTCAGGAAAGCATGCTGAAAATTGGGTAATTGGATCCATAGTAGTCACGGCGCTAAGCGCACCCAAGGCGACAGGGGGCCCTGTTGCCTAGGCGCGAGGCGAAGGCGCACAAAAAGCGCAAACTAGGAGTATGAACTAAAAAAAATTAAATTAAATTTTTTTTCACTTAACTTGAAAGAAAATTCAAAGTTAATAATGATAAAACTAATTAGAAGAGTGCGGAGTGCACGCCTGTTCTAGTATGGTTACGATTTGGGAGGTCCGGGGGCAGCGCCCCCGGATGCGGGGTCCAAGGGGCGGCAGCCCCTGGCGGGGTCGAGGGGCAGCGCCCCTCGGCAGGGTCGAGGGGCGGCAGCCCCTGGCGGGGTCCTGGGGCAGCGCCCCGGGCTGGGGGTCGAAAATTTTTTATTCTTGAACAAACGCATTCTTTGGAAAATTCATTAGAAAAATGAATTTTTGAACCGAAACAGTATGTATTGTGTAATAAATAGGAAAACTAAAGTATTCTATACTAAATAAGAAAACTAAAGTAATTCTGTGGCTTTCCAATTCAAAGCTACATAGGAAAAAGGCAGTAGAGTTT
>CATIWQ010309287.1:0-14250 GCA_949673415.1 Euphorbia schlechtendalii
ATTATAAATTAACTAACTAATTAAGTATAATCATAACAATATAATATTTTTTAACCTACAATATTTTGTTGAAAAAAAATTGAGTTTATTTAACCTCAATTATATAGTTTTTATTCATTAATTGAAATTTCAATTGTAAAAATTATACCTAAGTATAGTAACATGACTTCTTAATCACATCTTTACTTTCATATTCTAGCTTAGAGCCTCAAAATTCATAAGACCGGCTCTGCACATAAACATCCAGATATACAATCATTTGCTGCCGACACATTGTTCATCTGAATTGCATCTCAATGATATTGTCGGTCCTCTATTTATCTCATCTCTGCCTTCATCTTCTTTCATCTCTCAACCTGAACTTGCATTTGCTTCAGTTCAAACCCGAATCTCCTGACTAACAGTTCTGAACATTTATATAACAAAGAAAAAAAGAAAGAAGCCTACATGAAGCATTGAGTACCAAAACTGCAACAAAAAAAGTTAGCACCATGAAATTTGTCTTAGTAGTCATCTCCTATTGTTTTAATTTTAAACAATTTTTGGACTCAGTTTGTGTTGTTTATATACTACATTTGATTATTTAAAGTGTAAAGTATCGGACTTAGTAATTTGACACGAAGAAGCATTGAAAATTTTGGGAAGTATATTTTGCATTAATAATTGAGTAATATATTGTTTTTTTAATATGTAACAGATTAACAATCACCCTAACTTTACAAAATTTCAATTGGAAAACATTCCTCTATTCCTAATTCTGTGTCTCATTCCCTGTCCCCCATTAAAAAACTACCAAGTGTCAACTTTTATTATATAAAAATTAAAAAAACAGAAAAGAGATATTAATAACTATTATAATATAATAAAAGTTGACACTTGGCAGTTTTTGAATGGGGGACAGGGAAGGAGACACGGAATTGAAGATAGAGGATTTTTTTTAGAATCACAAACAATAAATACAAGATTTGGGGAAAAGGGCCATTGGGGTATTATACTTAATCAAAATATATTACTTTTCAAATTTTATACAGTAATTCTGTATTGACATCAGTTGTTTGATACCTGTTGACACTATGCAATCTCCACCATTCTTCTTGTTTTCATCTTATGGTGGAAATTTAACTATCCAAAGATGAATGGTGGAGATTGTAAAGTGTAAATTGCCGAATTTTGTATACTTAATTTCTTTCTTGAATGTGGATTTATATCTCCTATAAAATGTGACCAATTTAAATTGTGCAATAAATTTACAATTTGATCCACTAAAATTTGGAATTTGGATCAAATTAATAAAAAAATTTATTAAGTGATAAACTTAATGCAAAATGTATATATAATCAATTAAGAAAAACTTCATTTCATGTATACGTAAGGAAATTGAAATAATTGTCGAGAAATTTAATGCAAAAGTTATAATAGGAGATCCACTAAATAAATTTATGTCTAAGCAAATGAGGTCAAAAGAGAGTACATGTAAATTGAAAGTCATACTGCTCTTCGTTAATTTATAAAACTGTACCAATAATGCAATAAATTAAATAAGTAATACCAACGTGTCTTCTAACAAAGATCATTTGATTTATAAAACACAAATTAAATTTAAAAAAGTATTCTATAATTTCACACATTTGCAATAGAAATTCTGAAATTTGTAAAATTCAATGTAGTTGGTCACAAAATCCAATTCAATCTCTTCTTTCTCATCAAACCCACATATCCCCGCATCTCTGCATCAATAATGGCCCTTCCATCCCAAATCCTCCATTACCAGTACAATCAACACCAATGTTACTGGTCTGATTAGATTCAAATCACTACACAACTTAAGATTCTAGCTTTACAATTTCATGAAATTCTATAACTAATAAATTTCGGTCAAACTCAACACCATAACCCTAGCCTTCTCATTCTCACCGACCAAAAGTTCCTCTAGCTTAATCTCACGGTTCTTCTCTGCCATGGACCTTAAAGTCTTTTCAACAGCTAGAATAAATTGGATCAAACGGCACCGTTTAACAAACACTCCGCCACCGTTGAAGTTTATCCTAAAACATAACATATTTGTCTGTCTTCATATAAAGTAATTCATTTTGTTAGGATTAGAAGCCGATTGCAATTGAATGAGTCAAAGATAAAAAGTTTTGAATTTAACAAACTCATAGGCGTTGACATTGTTGCAAGTCTCTATCAATGACTATCTATTTGCAGCGACGATTTTTCCTAAAACCATTGACATAGTAAGCAATAATATTAAGCAGATACAATGAAATCTTAGTATTACACTAATCACTCTGTTACTTATCGAATTCTCAGTTGTGTTTTCCCTCAATGACACGATAGAATAATTAACATAGATTGGCAAGTGAAATTCTAGGACATTTGAAACAAATTGAAGCAATTGTCATATTGTGTTTGTTTTTCTATGTACATTATCTAAGTTTGATCTCCTACTTGTTTATAAATCCTCAATTCAATTATCTTATAGTAGGCAACTACATATTTCAATTTGGTTCATATAGTTATGTAACGTATGTTCATCCATTGATGGTATAGGAACTCTTTCTCTTGCATTTTTTTATGTGTTATTTTTTGCTTTTGAAAATTGAAATTAATATGTAACTTGTTCTTTGTACCTGAAGTCAGGAATCCATGGCTTCTTTAGATTCCATGGAATCAAACAATGAATGTAATTCTCAACAGGTGATCCAAATCGAAACGGAAACCAAACAAGAACCTTCAGACAACGAGACAAAGAGTAAGATTTCAAGTGATAAGAGCGACAAAACTAAGAGATTTACAGACAGAAAAGAATTGCGAAAATGGGACAGAATGGCAATAATTCTTGCATTTACAGCCTTGATGTCTCTGTTGAGTGTCTCTTATTTTTCAATTACAAACGAAAAATTCTTTCCAAAAACATTCAACAAACAGTGGTCTTATATTATGTTTTTGATGGTTATTAATGCTGCTTTTTATTTCCCCCTAATTGGGTTTATCTTGAGAAAGAAACATCCTAATGTAAGCAAGGCGTTCAGTGTAATCGCTTTTCTCGGTCTGATTGTTTCGTTTACGTTGTTGTCTTCGATATTGTTGCCTTCGTACTTGAACTGGGTTCCATGGATTCTTGGAGTTTTCACAGTTGGAGCTCTCATTTACCAGCTTTTGCCACATAGCCCAAGGAATTTTTCTACAACTTGCAATACATAGGAAGTGGGGTTTACAGTTGAAAATAAGAAGATCAAAAGTCTACAATTTTGAATTTTAAGCTTGTTTCAGAGATATATTTCTTTATACATCATATCCGATTTTGTGTTATTGATTGTTATTGTGCTCTGTGTTATCTTTCAAGGGAATGATATGAAGTACTTTTTCAATGTTAAACTCTATTTTAAAAAGCGGTCGTCTTTCTTTTGAATACTGTCACGATTTTTTATAATCAGGTAGTTAGTCAAGACAAAAGTTGTTTCCAAAGGTTAGAAAATTTTTGTCAGAGTCTAGAGAAGTATTCCAAAACTCTTTGTCGCCAGAACCTTAAGAAGTGGTGCTACATGGATTTTTAATTCTATTAGATAAAAATTTATGTGTAGCTAAATTTAAAATTCAAATTCATTAATAAATATTAAAAATAAAAAATTTCAATCTACTCGATCCTGCCTAGATCACAATCAGTCCCTGTCTAGATTCTCGGAAGCTCAAGTCACCCGACTAGCGCTTAGCTCCTTTTTAAAATAGAGGTGTTAATTATAATCAATCCTATGCCATTAATTATAATCAATGCTAATTTTTAAGGAAATGACTTGTAACTTACAAAATCTTCCAATATGTAGTTATCTGTGGAGGTATCTTTTAACTTATCTGAGATGTGTAGCTCTTTTCGGATTTTAACTCTGTTGCTTAAAAAAATGTGCATGCCTTTCATTACACTGTAAAAAGAATTTTTATTTTTAAGAACTCAACTTATTTAAGATATGTTTAGATCTTTGCGGATTGTAACTAATTAAATGTTGATTCAAGTAGACAATTTAAATGCCAATATTTTTTTTTTGTATTAGCGGTCAACCTGGACTAAATGGCTTAAGGAATGATTTTATTATCTACACATAACACTAGCAAGTTAAATCATTTGAAACCGTCAATAGACTATGGTCTAAATTTGGACTCGATTATAAAGTTAAAATGTAATTATTCACTTTTGAGAAATAAATTTTTATGAGAGAGAAAATGAAAACATAAAATTTTTTTGTCACATGTCATGAATGAATTGAATAAGGTATATGGAAACTGGCACAAAAGTTGAAACTTACAATAATTGGTGTTCGTACAAATAACACATTATGACTCAAGGAAACATATTTAACACGATATCGTAAGTTCATAATCGTAACCTTTACATGGTAAACACGTAAGCATATTGAAAAAATAAAAATCACATTTGATTTCCTAGCAAATCATAAAATACATTGCATTTCAGAACTCAAAACATTTCTAAAATATTCTTTAATCATTGTAACACTAATGCATGATACTTGCATGAAAGTATAAGAGAAACATAGTTAGTTTGTATCCTAAGTAACAAACATACTGCATAAAAAAGTCAAACAAATAAAAAATTTTAAAAGAACTTAAAACTAGCCCTGATTCTGAGGAGTAAAGGATTTATCAAAACCCGCAGTCCCACTTATATATACGAATGAAGCCTCCAATAAACTAATGAGACAAAAAAATATTTAAAATGTTCTTTATAACACGATGGACTTGCTTATTTTTAATCGACGGAATTGTCTTTTGTTTATGATTTATTTATAAGCCAAGTATTATCCTATGTTTGGTTCTTCAATTATACTACATTAAAAATATAGTTACGTGTTCTTATTGGCTTCATTAATTGTATTTGAGGCCTGAATATTTTCTATTACTTGGATTGTACTGCAGCCATTTAAATGCGGGAACATTTTCAAACAATGACAATAATAATATTTGCATCATTGTAAATTGGTGAGTTGGAATTGAGCATGTAGATAACTTTGTTTGCATCTAAGAAAATAAAATCTTCTAATTTATTATACAGAGTAATGTACATGTGGTACAGATGACGTACTTATATTATACTATTTTGTTATATTGGTTTCATTCTAGTTTAAATATGGACAAATTTTATAAAAACAAAGAACATTTTTGTAGCCCAAAGTATTTTTTACGCAGGTTGGAGGCAAAAAAAAAATATGTACAACTCAACAAACCCAGTTCAAACCTCAAGCCGTCTTGGCTAATGATAATAACAAGAGTATTTTACTGGCTAGACACACTTATAAAACCCGCTTACTTGTGCCGCTGATGGATTATATATAGTCAATAGGAATAAAGTATTTAAAACTTTGCTTGTAACAAAGTTACTACACGATTTACCTAACAAATATCCATGTAATGTAATACATTAACTTTTAGAAACTAGCGGTTTTACTTTTCCATTTTAGTAACATAAACTAAGGCTTTACTTGGTACTTTCTCTATGTATGTTTTAGATAGTTGCGAAATCAGATCATCAATTACACAACATCAGAATAAGCATAAGAAAACAAATATCATGATAGATTTACTTAATTCCAATCGATTAAATTATCTTTTGTTAATACATTATTAAAAAACCCAATTATGGTCCATTTGAAATTTAGTATAATACTGCAGTGTTAGTGGAAAAAATAGGACTATAGTTTCAATTAAATTTGTTAAATTTTTTATTGGTTGAGGTTTGAGCTCTCCCCCCCTCAAGGTTTAGCCACCAATCAAATAACATACATAATTCATTGCCAAATGTTTTCCTAAAGACAGAACTTGATTAACATTTATAATCAGGTGATTAACAAAATATAATAGAACTTTATTTAAAAGAGTTCTTTCAGAGCTGCAACTGATCAAGTGCGAAGGCGAAATGGCAAAAATTTACGGGGATTGGCGCAGTCACAAACATGATCGATACATAAACAATGCGAATAACAATGGCATTTAGAGCCTACACAATCTTTATTTTTATCACATTTCAATGATACTATTGGTCCTCTATTTATCTCATCTCTGCCGCCATCTCCATTCATCTCGAAACCTGAGCCTGCATTTGCTTTGGTTCAAACCCGAGTCTCTAGATTAATAAGTAATTCTAAACATGTATACAATTAATAAAGAAAAGGGAGAAAGAGGCCTACATGAAGCAATGAGTACCAAAACAGCAACCAAGAAAGTTAGCACCACCAAATTAGTCTTATTAGTCATCTCCTATTGTTTTAATTTTAACTAATTTTTGGACTCAATTTCTGTAGTATGTATATGCCATATGCTTTGTTTATTTATAGTTAAATGTATCCGACTCAGTAATTACAAATCAAAAAAAGCTTGTGAATAGATTCAGAGTCAGAGTCGAGATTTTTTTTACCGTAATCAGTCTCATGTCTCAACCTTGATTAATTTACGAACTTCTTCAACAAGTTTCTTTGCTTTCGGATTAAGACATTAGTTTTAAATAATGTTTCATCGTGATTGTTAACTTTTTTTTGTGTATGTTTCAAGAGAAAAAAAATTTATTAATGACAATAAATAGTAACAGCTTACTCAAATGTGATCTAAGCCTTCCAATAAATATAAATCAATTACAAGGTGAATCTCTTAAAGTGGGGTAGGGTTTGATACACAGTCTCTTAAAAAATTCATATTCTTCGGAAAAAAATAGATCAATTAAAAGGTTAAATGCATTACCAAATCTCTCAACTTGTCTCTCATTTTGCATACTACCCATGAACTTTAAAAAGGCCCCGTAGATTCATCAACTTGGCAAAAGTACACCAGTTTTTCCATGAACGCCATGTGTTAGCATTTATTTGGTTTGACTTTAAAATATGTCATTATCTGATTTTCCCATCTCTAATCAAAAGCTGACATGAGTTGAGAAATTTGCTGGGAACTTTTCAAACTTTAAGGAAACAATAGACAAAATATGACAGCTTTCTGAATCTGTTTCAAAATCCAAACTATCAATGTTTTTCTACTACTCAGCCATAATTATTAGGCTCTCTTAATATCTGTAAGCGGATATTATATATCTTATTGATTAGCGTTAAGGATATTAAAGCTGTCCAAATGCCTAATATAATGTCAGTTTCAATGAGCCTCAACAATCATACCCAAACAATTCAAATAGTAGCAATCAACATGGCAAAACTTCTTTATTTGAGCTTCACTATTCTAGATTTTCTTTGTTTCATCTTCCTGTATGTCACCTAAATTTCTCACTCATTACATAGATTGCGTTTTATGGCAGGCCAATTTAACATTGCTTTCTCAAGCCTTAAATAATTGATGTTCCAAAAAAAGGCCCTTTCGCAAGCTTTCCCCGAGTCAGCAATGCCAAGCCGGCCCTTGTAATTATTGTCTAAATATTTATTATTAATTGATGTTCACAAATTAAAATTGTGCAGGCATGTCAGTTGATAGGCAAGAATCAATGGCGGAATGTGGAGAATGTAAATGTTTGATTTCAATGGGCAATATATTTGCAAACAAAGCCAACAGTTCTTTGATAAAGAAAAAAGCTCCAACAAATTTCACTGTCACACAGATAACAATTGCAAACGAGTATTTATCACAACATAAAACTAGCCCTGATTCTGAGTAGTAAGGATTTATCAAAACCCACAGCCCACTTATATTATATATACGGATGAAGGCTCTGACAAACTAATGAGACAAAAAAATATTAAAAATATTCTTTATAACACGATGGACTTGCTTATTTTTAATCGATGGAATTGTCTTTTGTTAATGATTTATTTAAAAGCCACGTATTATCCTATATTTGGTTCTTCAATTATATTACATTAAATATAGTTACGTGTTCTTATTGGCTTCATTATTTGTATTTGAGGCCTAAATTTTTTCTATTACTTGGATTGTACTGCAGCCATTTAAATACAGGAACATTTTCGAACAATGACAATGATAATATTTGCATAATTGTAAACTGGTGAGTTGGAATTGAGCATGTAGATAACTTTGTTTGCATCTAAGAAAATAAAATCTTCTAATTTGTTATACAGAGTAATGTACATGTGGTACAGATGACGTACTTATATTATACTATTTTGTTATATTGTTTTCATTCCTGTTTAACTATGGACAAATTTTATGAAAACAAAGAACATTTTTTGTTGCACAAAGTATTTTTTACTCAGGTTGGAGACAAAAAAATTATACAACTCAACAAACCCAGTTCAAGCAAGCCGTCTTGGCTAATGATATAATACCATGATTATATAACCGGCTAGACACACATAAGAAACCCGCTTACTTGTGCCGCTGATGGATTATATATAGTCAATAGATCATGATATTGTATATAATCTTAAGCAAAACATATTGAATTGAGGGTAAATTTAAAAAACATGTCATATGATTTAATTGATTTTCAAAAAGATTTTTGTAACATTTTTTTTAAAATGGTACTTGTAATTTCAAAAATTAGCAAAAACATTATTTTTAGTTTGAAATTACGTTATAAAAATCGGTAATCTTATCTTCTTTAAACTGAGATTTTGCAGTATAGTTAATAATAATATAATACACTATAGTGATAAATTTTATAATTTTTTGAGAAGTATAAATATTTATTTTAAATTAAAATATGATGGCATTTTAAAAAAAACATAATAAAAGGAATAGTCTCTGCAAATTAATAAAATTTTGATGAATAATTCTTAAATAATATGGTTGAATCATAAAAATATTAAATTTATTAAATACCTTTTAGAACATTGTTATTTTTAATGAAAAATATTTTTTCTTTCATTTGCAAATTTTTGAAACCACAAGCATCCTTTTGCAAAGAAAGATTCCACAAAAACATTTTTATAAAACAATCAAATCACATGGTATATATTTTAAGTTTACCTTTAATTTTACTCTCAAGTAATTTATTAAAGTTAAATATATTTTGAGCTTGTTCAACACAATCAGACTTTACATAGTGTTATTGTAACTCTTAATTTTGAGATTAAAATGTTCCGATGCAATCATTTGTTATTGAAATTTAAATTTACTTATTATAAACTTTCAATAATGGTTTTTTTTATCTTAGATAAAAGGTTTAAAGTACATCTAATGTAGCACTACAATGTGAGTACATATGATGCCTTAGTTAAATTAATTTTGTTAAAAAAATTAAATAAATTTTGAAGAAAGGTAGGATGGTTTATATCATTCTGCAACAACAAATATGATGTGAGATTTAGTGAATTTATTTTTGATAAAATAAACTTTATTTTACTTTTTATCATCTCATCATTAATTCAATATTAATAAAAGACGAAGTATTAAAAATTTTGCTATATTAACTTTTAGAACCTAGTTGTTTCACTTTTTCATTTTAGTAACTTGAACTAACGCTATAATTTGTGCTTTCTAGATCTTGTTTCCATCATTTCATGTTACATACGCATGCTTTAGCTAGTTGCGAAATCAGGTCATCAATTACACAACATCAAAATAAGCATAAGAAAACAAGTCAAGAATAGACCACAACTGAATCCACGATAGATTTACTTAATTTCAATCGATTAAATTATCTTTAATTTGTTAATACATGATTAAAAAACCAATTATGGTCTTTCTAGTATAATACTGTAGTGATAGTGGATAAAATAGGACATTGGCTGTGTTCTTTCCCCCTTAATAATGCAATTTAGTTTCAATTAAACTTGTTAAATTTTTTACTGGTTGAGATTTGAGCACTCTCCCCTCCAGGTTTAACCACCAATCAAAAAACATACCATAATTCAATGCCAAATTTTTTCCTAAAGACAGAACTTGACTAACATTTATAATAAGGTGATTAACACAATACAATAGAACTTTATTTGAAAGAGTTCTAGGCAGAGGTGCAACTAATCAAGTGCGAAGGCGAAATGGCAAAAATTTACGGGGATCGGTGCAGACACAAATATGTTTATCACATAGACAATGTGAATAACAATGGCATTTAGAGCCTACACAATCTTCATTTGTATGGCATGTATTTGATACTAATGATCCTCTATTTATCTCATCTCTGCCGCCATCTCCATTCATCTCGATACCTGAGCCTGCATTTGGTTCGGTTCATAACCGAACCTCCGAATTAGTAATTCTAAACATTTGTTTAATAAAGAAAAGGGAGAAAGAGGCCTACATGAAACAATGAGTACCAAAACAGCAACCAAGAAAGTTAGCACCGCCAAATTAGTCTTAGTATTCATCTCCTATTGTTTTAATTTTGAGCAATTTTTGGACTCAATTTCTGTAGTATATATATTGCATATGCTTTGTTTATTTATAGTTAAATGTATCTGACTCTGTAACTACAAATCAACAAAGCTTGTGAATAGATTTAGTGTCAGAGTGGAGAAAGTTTTGTATAAGGCTCTATGAATCTGTTTCAAAATCCAAACTAATAATTTTTTTCTACTACTCAGCCATTATTAGGCTCTCTTAATATCTGTAAGCGGATATCACATAGCTAATTGATTAGCTTTAAGGATATTAAAGCTGTCCAAATGCCTAATATATAATATCAGTTTCCATGAGCCTCAACAATCATACCCAAACAATATATTAATTCATATAGCAGCAATTCAACATGGCTAAACTTCTTTATTTGAGCTTCACAATCCTAGCCATTTTCTTTGTTTCATCTTACTGTATGTCACCTAAATTTCTCACTTTTTATGGCGACCGGTTTGACATTGCTGTCTCAGGCCTTTAATAGTTGATGTTCCAAAAACTGCTCTCACAAGCTTTTGCTGAGTCACCGATGCCAATCCGGCCCTTGTATTCATTGTCTAAATATTTATTATTGATTGATATTGTTCACAAATTGAAATTTTGCAGGCATGTCAGTTGATAGGCAGGAATCAATGGCAGAAAGTGGAGAGTGCAATTGCCGGAAAGGAGAAAAAGGAGTGCGTTTCAATGGGCAATGTATTTGCAAACAAAGCCAACAAGTCTTTGATGAAGAAAAAAGCTCCAACAAATTTCACTGTCACACAGATAATGACTGCAAACAAGTTTGCCCCCCGGGGACCAAGAAATTTTTGTGTTTAAAAGATGCTGGTGTATGTCTTTGTTCTTAAGCCTCATGTGGTACAATATTCGTGTATCTTTGATGAACTCAATGAATTCAATAATCGAAACAAGATCCGAAAAAACATCAACTTTCCTTTCTTCACTGCTTGAATTCGGTGATGAGTAATGGCAAACAATACTCTTTAGTCCACTGTCACGTTATATAACACAAAACATAATACCAGTTAGCAACAAGAACTCACCATTACCGATTGTAATTAACTGTCTGATTCAAAGATTGAAAAAAAAGGCTTGGCACATATTACACTAGTAGAAAGCATACAACTACTATTCCGTGGTTTTTTTAATTAAGAGTAGTCATTGAAATAATAACAATTTTTAGTATTTCACGAAACATCACAATAAAGTGTAACAGTTAGTGTATAGCCTGAAAAAACATATAAACATAGCAGTCTATTAATTTTAGTGCCAAAGTTACTTGAAATTCCCCAAAAACTTGCAATTCAAAATTAGAAAAGAAGAGTCAGGATTTTGTGCAGTAAAAGAATCAGACAACTTTGAAGATCTAATTGATATGAAGGTTCCACAAGGAAATAGAATTATAAAAGACTCAGCTAATAAAAGAAAAGTCAGATTCAAAGCAGCGAGGAAATCAAACAACTTTGAAGACTATATCGATTAAATATCATGATTAAGTATTCATGTTCAACTTTAACAACTTTAACAAAAATAAATTCAAGCATTGTTGTAAGAAACGCCAAGTCTCAAATTCTGTGAGGCGCTAAGCGCTCGCCTGATCAATTAAGAGTGGTTGTATGTAGAAAAAACAGCAAATAAATGTAAAACTAATAATATTATTATTATTATCAATAAATAATAATAATAGAATAATGTCGTTAGGGAGGGAGTATAGATATACATCTTTCTGTTTTTCAAAAAGAGGAGTACTCACGTACTAGTACAGCAAAGTTGAAGTTTATAGTAGTTTATTAAGGAAATCATCAATTAGTTAATTGTAAATATATTTCCTATTTACTGCTGTATTCTTTTCTATTAAGGAAAATACCATAGCTGATTTATAGGATGAGATTGATACGAGATTGATTCTCTTGTACCTCTATATATTATGCACTTTTCTGATAATAACATATAGCAAAAACCATTCTCTTCTTTCTTCATTTTAGTTGGTACCAGTGCTCCTTTCCTAGTGCTCTCAAAGCTTTCGCTCTTTTTTCATAGTCCATAATGGGCGACGAATCATCAAAAGTCCGTAAGGTGGAATCATCAAAAACTAGCAATATGGATTCTTCACATCCATATTATGTTCATCATTCAGATCAACCTGGTCACATGGTCGTACCGGTTAAATTAAATGGAGCAAATTATCGATCATGGAGTAAGGCTATGATTCATGCTCTTACTGCGAAGAACAAGTTGGTGTTCATCGATGGGTCGTTAGAAGCTCTGTCTCAAAAGGAAAAACCAACAGAATTCGCATCATGGAATCAATGCAACAGCCTAATACTTTCTTGGTTCACTCACTCTGTCGAGGCAGACCTGGCAGAAGGTGTTGTTCATGCCAAAACAGCATATCAAGTTTGGACAGACTTCAAAGATCAATTTTTCCAACAGAATGCACCGGCAATATTCCAAATTCAGAAATCTATTGCAACCATCTCACAAGGCTCTATATCCGTGGCCTCATATTATACCAAACTCAAAGCTTTATGGGATGAACTCGAAAATTATCAAGATCCGTACACTTGTAATCAAGCCAAGGCACATCAAGAACAAATTCAGGAAAACAGACCGATGCAATTTCTTATGGGTAAGGTCGAGTATCCTCATGATGACACCCTTACCCAATGTACGACAGGCGTATTCCTTGGTGATTCAAGAGGAGACACTGAGACAATTGTAATCAAAATCAGCTGAGAACTTTACCATTACCGTGAATGTCCAAAGCAAGGCCTTCGAGATTAAAGGCACCAAAACATGCGATCATTGCCTTCGTTCCGGTCACACAATTGAAGAATGCAGAACTTTGAAATACTTTTGCAAATTCTGTAACAAGTTTGGACACACGGAGGATCGTTGTAGGCTTAAAAACGGTAAAGCCAAACAGCCGCAATGGAATCGGGACTCGGGTAGCAAGCCACGGTCTTCGACCATGGCAAACAATTCAAGCATAAATGATGACAATTCCCTCATGAGTTTTTCGCCTGATTATCTTCAACAATTGGCCAAAGCATTATCTAACATGAATCAGAATTCCTCTTCTGGTAATAGTGATATTTTTGCAAAAGCAGTAGGTTTGTTTTGAACATCCATGTCTTGTGTCAATTCTGTTTTTACCAATTCTTGGATTTTAGATAGTGGTGCCACCGATCACATGACGTCGAACCATTCCCTCTTGTCAAAAAGTCAACCACCTTTCTCTCATTCAGTAAATATACCAAATGGCACATCTGCACCTATTACACACACTGGCGACATGATTTTCAATCAAAATATAACTAAGAAATGTCCAATGTGTACCCACTCTTCATTTAAACTTAATGTCAGCAAGCAAAATTACAAAAAATCTTAATTGTTGTGTCATCTTCTTTTCTGACTCATGTATTTTGCAGGACTTAATGACAGGGAAGATGATTGGCTCGGGTAAACAACATGGAGGACTCTATTATATGATGCCAAACTCCATTTCTCCAACTTACTTTCAAGTTTCAAATAGTCCCGATTTATGACATTCGAGACTCGGACATCTTTCTTTTTCTCGTTTTAAATTAATTTCCCCTTCATTACCTATTAATAAAGAACCAGTCTCATTTCACAATAATTGCAGTATTTGTCCTCTTGCAAAACAAACGAGATTGCCTTTTCCTATCAATTCTATTACAACCAAAATTCCATTCGAATTATTACATTGCTATGTATGGGGACCTCATAAAGTTCCTTCTCCTCACCATAGTTGACGATTTTACTCGTTATACTTGGATTTTTCTTATGCAACAAAAATCAAAAACCTCCCAATTACTCATCCAATTTATTCAGTTTGCAAAAACTTAGTTTAACACTTCCGTTAAAATCATTCGTACCGATAATGGGAGCTAATTTCAGCCTTTACAAAATTTCCTTCTCAATAAA
>CATIWQ010309321.1:0-12126 GCA_949673415.1 Euphorbia schlechtendalii
ATATATTTCCTTATCTCTTCTTCTCCTGCGTACCTTTCTTCATTCTTACCCTTCTACTTCTTCTTCTTCCTCTTTATTCAAAATTCCATAACTTAAAAAAAAACTTTCCATTTCTTCGTTTCGACTTCAAATCCTTGTTAAAAATCAATCTCTAAACCTTCTATCATAATCAATTTATGAAAAATAAGGTTAGAAAAGGAAGAAATGAGGTGTTAAGTTTTGAATGAATAGTAACCCAAACTTGAGGTAAGTGATTTTTGAGACAATTGAAGTTAAATTAGTAGAATTTATGGTAGATTAAGCATATTTAATGTATTATAAGGCTTATTCAAGTAGTATTTTGATTGTGAAAATTATGGTTTTGTAGAAGAAACTAATACTAATAGTGGAAGAGGTGGAAGAAACCCATTGAAGAGCTTAAAAGGGGTTTGTGTACACTAATTTCAAATTTTCGATTTTGCTGGAAAATTTCCAGATCATACTCTATTTTTGTTTTAATGTTTTCTCATGTTATACTACTCTTATTTGAGCGATTCTTGATTCTATTGATATTGCAAGAAACTGAATTTTATATGTTCAAAAGATTCTTTTATGTGTTTCGACTTTCTTCTGCATGAAATTGCCATTTGAATTTGAATCATGAAATCTTTTTTTGGGAGTTTTTCAGTTCGCTTAGTGTTTTGAGTATAACTTGATCTATATTGATTGGATTTCTGTGATTCTTGTAGCATTTAAAAGTTCAGACATATGGCTAGGTATTTTAAGAATTACTTTTTCGATCTGAAGATATTTTAATAGAGAAAAATGCAGGGGAAGTCAGGTCATGAAATCTATAAATTTTTGAAAACATGAATGTTAATTTTATTATGTTTTATTGATATTTAGTGATTGAAAATTTAAGGATTTGAGATCCTTAATTCATGATTTTGTATTGAATTATATTAATAATATCATACTAAATTTATAAGTTTTTTTGTCTAACTGTTGCCCATAGTAAATGAGCTGAAAAATGGGTTCGGGTAAATTGGCGCCAATAAAGGGGGTACAGTACTGTACAAACAATTGGAGCTTTATCTCTAGGGCTTAGCGCCGATAACGTGATTACTGATTTCAAGAGCTTTGACTTCGGGCTTTGTGCCGTTATTAGGAGCTTCAGGTTCGGGCTTAATGCCAACCCCAATATCTAATTCCATTAACGATGCTTAGTTTATTTCAAGCAATTGTTGTTTATGGCTATAAATAAAACATTTGGAGATGTGTTTTATATGTTTAAATATGTATATTGAAATTTTGAAATGTGTTTTCATGTTTTTATTTAATCATAAATAAATGATATTGTGTGTTTTAAATTCTATGAAATGGGAATTTGTGTACACCACTAAGCAAATTGCTTAGCGTGTAGTTGTTTTCTACACGTAGATTCAGAAGTTCTGTAGATAATGTGGATCGAAGGAGTATTAGTGGATCAATTTGAAGGATTCAAAAAGTAAAAAACTCAAGGTGGATTAAAAATTTCATGTAACATTTTGGTTTGTAAAATAATAGCATGTACTAGTTAGTGTGAGGAGTGAGAATTTTATTTCGATAACATCTGGAGTTATAACCACTATAGGTATTTACAAATTTTAGGCATTAGGAGTTATCATATAAGAATATTGAAAGTGAATTTGTTTAAGTATTAATGTGAAATATGGTAAATTGATAAGTTACTAATAGTTACTGTTACTATGACACTCCCGATCAAGGGGTGTTATAGTTCCTTTGTTTTTAATCTTGTTTTTCTTGTTGAATGACCAGAGACACAACTAGTGTCAAGAGCTGCTCTTTGATTCAGAAGTAGAAAAGTTCAACTAAGCTCGATCTAAGTAAGTTTGTAAACAAAGAGAGTCTCGATGTCTTGCATAAACTTCAACCAGATCTAGCAATGATATTATTCTAACAGAAGGATTGCTTGACATGACCACTCCAATACTAATACTCAAGAAGCCACAATGACCATAGATGATGCAAAGAAGTCAATTAAGGACCTTGTAACTGTCGCGGTGAATTAACAATCGCTATGTACTACTTATCCTATAGAGACTGAAGCCAACAACTTTGAGATGAAGTTTGGGTTTATCTAGAGCTTACTTAAAATCTGGAGAGATCCTTTGAAGATCCATACAAATATCTACATCAATTCTATAGGACATGTGCCATAATGAAGCCATAGAGAGTCTTTTTAGACTTGGTAAAGCTCAAAGCTTTCCCTTTCTCTCTAGAAGATACCTGAAATGACTGGGTTTGCTATCTAGCACCATGATTAATTACAACATGAGCATAGGTGTCCAAAGTCTTGTTAGAGAAATTCTTTCTAGCAATAAGAGAAACCACCTTAAGAAGGTAGATATGTTCAACAAAGATGAGAGATACTGAGAATCTCCATGAAATTTATGAGGGATTTCATGGTTACACACCTTATTGCTTGCTCCCCTCCTCATGGTTACACACCACAAGCTTTAGTCCAAATCTTTGATGAAGGACTCATTTAGAAAAAATAAGAAATTATTGACATAGCGAGTGGAGGAACCCTTATTAACATGTCTCCAACAACATCTTGAAACCTTATAAAGACTATGGCTGACAACATGCAACAATTCATTGATAGTGACCATAAATCAAACTCAAGGAAAACTAGCAAAATTAATGGTTATGAACTAAATGATAAGATTATAACTTATCCAAGCTTGTCCACGCTTTGGCTATCAAGAATCAAGTTGCAAAGGAGTGAGATTTGAATAAAGACTAACCACACAACAGATGAATGTCCTCATATTAGTGATCTAGAATTTGAATAAGTCCACATAATGGGTTATAATGGAAATAAGCAAGCATATGTTCCACCTCAATAAAAGAATCAGACCACATGATGAGATAATCCTGCTTTGGGATGGGGTAACAATGATTGCCAAAAACAACAAAGACCATAAAATCAGGTCATTTTGAGACCTCCGCTCATACCAAGACAACCTTACTAGTAAGTTATACAAAAACAACTATTCAATAACTACTCCCAATAGAAGAATCCTTGTGACTTATTTAATGTTCTTGCTAAAGGAACACATAAGAGGTTGGAGATGTTCAATAAAAAAATTCAAGGGTTGAAGGAAACTATTGGAAAAGGAAATAACCTAAATCGCTCTCTCTCTCTCTCTCTCAAAGATAGAGAACATGGGAAACTTTAATCTCAAATAGAAGAAAACCCAAGTTAAAACATTACCACGATCACTTTAAGAAACGAAAAGGAAGTAAAATTAACACCATTGAGAGTAGAATTAGAGGGAGAAATTACAATGACCGTGAAAATGGAAGAAACAATGATTCCTACCAAGACCAGGCCTCCCTTTCTAGAGAAACTAGGAAATACCAAAAGCTCAAAGAAGAGAAAGAGATCTTTAAGACCTTGAGAAAATTTGAGATCAACATTTTCGCTACTAGACGTGATTAAGAAGATGCCCAAATATATTGAATTTCTCAAGGAGCTCTATATCAATAAGAAGATGTAGTAGGAATTGGATAAGGTCTTGATGGAGGAGAACGTATCAATAGTGATTCAATGCAAGTTACCTACAAAGCTTAAGGACCAAGCACTACGCCATAGATGGCCTATCGCAACCAGAATGGCTGGTGTTGCATTGAAGTGTTGCGATTTTTGAATGAAAAAAGGATTTTTCGAAACACATTTTAAAAAGTGTTGCAATAGATATTTTTGTTGATCAAATACACTTTCATTGCAACACCTTTAGTCTAACCATTGCAAAAAACACTATGAATAGTGAAAACTTAACGGGCGAGAAATCTCCAGCTAGTTAATTAATAGAAAAAATTAATTAAAAAAATTAAAAATTCAGTAAAAAAATATATAAATCACAAATATTCTCTCGTCTCCTCTCCCTCATTTCATGGTTTCTTTTAAATAAATCTGTTGTACCTCCATTGAAGCCAACTCCAAGCTTCATCAACTCTTCCAAGAAATGGAGTTTGACTCTCCCCTCTGCTTCTTGTAATGCCTTTGTCAAATCGGAATCCAAACCCCAATCTACTTCTCTTGATTTTTTCAAATAGTTCAGGAAAATCATATTTGGCTTTGCTGCTGCGCCACTACTCTCTTTTCTATCTACTGCGATTCTCCGGCTTTCACGGAGTCCTTAACAGTAGCTTTTCCTATTTCTCGTGCTTGCGAGGTAATCCTAGTTTTTTTACTTGTACTATTAATTGATTTTTGCTTGTAATTTTTGAGTAAAGTGAGATTCAATTGCTAGGTTAATACAGTTCAAAGAATTCTTGTGGAGGCATGGGGTTTAATCAGAGAGTCATTTTTTGACCCTACATTTAATCATTAAGGTTTAATTCTTTGAATTCTCTTCTTCATATTTGTAGATAATCACTTTATAGTAATTCATAATGCTATGTCTTGATGTTTTGTTTCCAATTTTTAATTATGCAAATTGGGATTTGAAGTTGCAGCAGACTATGGTGGAAATGTTTCCCTTGAATTTTGATGTTACTTATACCAAAATCAGTGCAATGCTTTCATCTCTTGGAAATCCCTTTACTCGGATAATTAGTCCTAAGATTTTATTCTTTAAATTGTTTCTGCTTAATTCAGTTAAGCTTTTGAACATTTTTCGAATGGTTCAACTGTTGCTTTCCAATTTCAGGAATACCAGAGTTTTAGAATTGGAAGTGATAGAAACTTGCAAGGAGTTGGAATATTTATTAACGTGGAACCAAAGATGGGTCATTTGGTTGGTGAATTACATCTGTAAACTTTACCAATTATATTTTCATCTCTTTGTTAATCATCATGTTTTTCTTTATCATGTTATTGTATCTTATTTCTCAATTGAATTGATTATGTGCATATTGTTGTGTCTTGTATAGATGGCAGCCCATCTGCTCGTGCTGGCATATGCGAAGGTGATGAATTGATTGAGATCAATGGTATGGTGTTTTTCCTTTCATGAATTTAGTTTATTGTTTCTTCATTTATTAAACAAATATATGATGAAGTTGATTCATTGAAATGGCTTGATTAATATATGAATATTTAATCTCAATCTCGTCTCATCCCATTAGCATTGACATGATGTAGTACTAAAATCACCTATAGAAGGGAAAATCAAGTTTTTACTTATGAAAAGATTATTATTCATGTGGTTCTCATATATTCTTAACTTGTACTTTTTGATACTCTAGCATTTATTTATGCTTTGTGCTGATTCTCTATCATTATCGCCGTTTTGATTGCAACTTTAGGTTTCTCAGCCTCTTTGTAATGAAAAATTAAAAGTAATTACATTATTGTAAAGTTTGAGTAATATATGTTCATAAGAGAATGGAAATGCAGAAAAAATAGTTTTAAAGTTAGATCATCAATATTTCCAACTCTCATATATGTAATATCAGGGGAGAGACTTGATGGAGTTGGTAGCGAAGCTGCAGCACAAAAGCTTCGAGGGTGTGCTGGAACTTCTATTACAGTAAATGTTCATAGTGTAAGAATTATTTCTTATTATTCTTGTATAAAATCAGTAATTAATTATGCTTTGGGTGATTCCATATTGAGCATATAAATTTAGCAACTTGGGTTTTTATGATTAGAGAATCCTTGCTTTTATTATGAAATCTTATATGGTTATGTAGTATCCGAGTTTGACATGTAACATTTTCTAGTAGATAATAAAATCATCCCAAGAGAATTTTACAGTGAACTTATACAGTTGAGCTTTTACAGTGAAGAGCAGTGATGGCTGCGGGAAGAGCAACTATGGATTCATGAGAGGGGGTTATTACTTGATAAATAAAGCTTATTGTGACATGAATGCAGATTTATACTAATGGAAATCCTTATGGCATAGCAGAAGGTTTAGATTTCAGCATGCTATGCATATCGAAAGTAAGTTTTGCAATGAAAAAAATCTCTCTCTATTGCTTGTGATTTTGATGTCATGGCTTCACTTGATTAGGTGATGGCGATTATGAACTTGTGGAGGATGTAATATTTTATGAGTACCTTCTAAAAAAATTACTAAGGTTAGCATTCATTAACAGAGTCCGAGATGTATTTTTATGCTATAAATTGTTTGAGTAGTTCACATAAAATCCATATTAGATGGTTAATCCGTAAAAAAATATTCTAAATTCAAATTATATATGATGTTTGTGAACTGTGTTTGTCTAAGCTATTAATGTATAATATAACTTGGTTTCCAATTAATGGCTGGAAAATCTGCAGTTTGCCTATGTCTTACTTCCCCTTCTAGTTTCTATGAAATAATTATGTAAGGTTTATTTATGGATGCATTTACAGACATGATCAGAATAATGCTCAACTGACTTACAAATCCTGAAGAAGCATCTACTGCCTTGCAAATCCTTTTTAAAATAATCAGGTATGTTTGATCTAAATTAAATTTTTTTCCCATGTGCATTTATATATATTATATATGTTTTATTACATCTTACCCTTCAGCATTGAATCTTATATTCAATGATTTCAATAGTGAATCTTGCCTTCTACTTTGTTCATTTGAATTTCCTACATGGTAGTAATAATATTCCTAATTATATCACATTTACTGCTAGGAATGTAATAGAGCATCCAAATGAAACAAAATTCAAGAGGCTACGTAAGGTTAGGAATTTATTCATGTTTTTTGGGAACTCAATTTTTTTCTTTGGCTTCTAGTCTGAGCACTTGCTGATTGATGATGAATTGCAGGCCAATCCCATAATCCAGAAAAATGTTTCCAAATACAAAGGTTAGCCACTTTCTTGTAATAAGTTCAATTAAAAGCTTATTACACTCTTTATACCACTATAGCTAGTTATAAAGTCTTGATGTTTGATACTTAAAAGAATCAATTTTAGCTCGCCAAGTCATGCCTTGAAGGATTTGTTGTGTGTTAATAAATAAACTTGCTAAAAATGAGTTGGTAGAAAAAAAAAATAAACCAAGTTGATTTCCATTCCTTCATCATAGTTTGTGCCATCTATTGCTTATTTATAATTGCATTGAAAGGCTGGAGTTCTTAGATTTGTTCCAATTAAGTTTAAGTCTAAATTTTATTTTTTGTTATGGTAAATCAATCAGATTTTGTATTTGACATGTGAGTACATACTTATTAGACAAGGATAGTGATATTTTGTTAATTTACGAAAATTTACGTTTATGTAATAACTAACATAGTTATTGTTGCAGCTGGTGAGTGAAAGTGAGAGGCTGAGGCTGAAGAAACAAGAGGAGCTGAGCAAGCACGTAGAAATGATACACTAATTACATAGAGCCTAGCGCTAATGATAAATGATGACCGATTTAGGTTGTGTGATGATGTATTTAAGGTAAACACTTCTTTGTTTGTTATATTTATATATATGGGTGCTCTTGGGTTTGTTGTATTATATCCTTTGTTTGTTTCTCTTATTAATTTGATGGAGTCTTTAAGCTGATTTAGGAAGGAAAATACCCTATTAAACAAACAAGTTTGTAACTAAATGTTGTTTACTCTGCATTTGTTCTTACCTCCTTTTTTCCTTTTCTGACTTATGCTTTAACTTGTTCTGTGTACTTTTTTTGAGTTTTATGCAGTTTTTCCTAGTTCATGTACTTTTCTATATCCTCATTTTGGTTCTTGAATGCTCAAGAAAAGATAAGTCATGACTTACTTTTAGTCTATTTGACAATGTTTGCTTAAGGTAGAATAATAAGTTATTAATTCAAATTTTGTTCATACATTTTTTATAGGTGCAAGCTCATAGATATGATGCAATGGTTTATGATCATTTGTGAGATACCCTTAACTTCTTCGGTTGTATTTCTGTGAACACTAGCTAGGATAGTGAAGTTAGTAGCCATTCTGTAAATTATAAAAATATATACTTTTAGTAGCGTATTTTTAGTTTGTATAGTATTATGTATTTTTAGTTCTCGTTTGAATTTATATACAATTAAACATTATGAATTATATAAAAAAATCAAATTTTATTTTTGTTGAATTATGGCATCAATTAAGTGTTTTACAAATGTGTTGTAATAAGCGCAAAAAGTGTTTTAAATGTGACCTAAGTGTTTTTCAAAAAGTGTTGTGAAAACTGGACATAGTGTTGCAAATATGCTAATAGTGTTATAAGAAAAGTGTTGCAAAAAAACAACAAAAAGTGTTACGAAAAAAACTAATGGACGTTAACGTTGAAGGTGACGGGTATTTTTTGCAACATAACAGAAGACATTGCAAGTACTTAAAAAGTGTTGCGAAAAGTCACTTTTAGCAACACATTTCTTAGCGTAGCGAAAAAAATAAAATGTGTTGCATAAATGACTTTTCGCAAGGAAAGCATCACCAACGACTTTTTTCATAGAAAAGTATTGCGACAAGTACTTTTGTAACAGTTTTGGAACTTTAGGCAACATTTTTTCATTATTGCGACAGGCCATCTATGGCGTAGTGAAGGGATGCTCATAATCAATTTAACCATAGGCCATGTTGGGATTCAAAAGGCTATGTGTGATCTCGGTGCATACATATATGTTATGCCTTCTTCTATTTACAAGAAAATACTAGCAAACCAGAAAATGTCACTCAAAGAGACCAAGACTTTCCTTCAACTTGCAGATTTCCTATTTTCTACCAAGAGGGAATCTTGGAAGATGTATTAGTCAAGGTAAATGACTTTATTTTTCTCTCTAACTTTTATGTTCATAATATGTGTGATGCAAATAAGAAGGGGAGCACCAATTTACTATTAGGGAGACCATTCTTGAGCATTTCCAAGACAAAAATTGACACATAAAATCAGTCTCTATTAATGGAATACAATGATGAGATAGTCATATTTAATGTTTATGACACTATGAAGACCTCGATCCCATTATCCATCAAATATTTAAGCTCAATCTCCTTGATGAGTACTTGGTCACCTTGACTAAGACTCTTGAAATAAATAGTCTCGATGATACATGCATCAATGCAAAAGTGGAGGAAGCAATTTTAAATCTGGATATACTCCCACAAGTGGAGAGACTAGGACAAAAATTTAATCTTCCTACATTCAAAAGCTCATTCCTTCCATCACTCAATGACTGGAAATCAAATTAAAAATCCTTCCAAGTCATCTTAAGTACATCTACTGAGGAGACATGGGGATAGTCCCAATGATCATTTCAAGCAAATTGAGTCTTGATGAAGAACAACAACTAGTCTCTTTACTTGAAAAACATAAGGAAGCAATTGGATGGATAGTTGCCAACATCAAAGGGATTCGTCCTAGTACTTGCATGCATAAAATCAACATGGAAATGGGCATACAGATCTATCACCAATAAAAAAGGAGACTCAATCTAGTCATGATGGATGTTGTAAAGAAGGAAGTTATCAAACTCATGGAGGCTAACTTCATTTACCCAATCTCTGAGAGTGTGTGGGCTAACCCAATTCAAGTAGTTCCAAAGAATACGGGTATCGCGGTGATTAAAAATGAAGTAGGGGAAGTGGTCCCAATGAGAGTGTAGAATAGATGGAAAGTCCTCATAGATTACAAAAAATTAAATGTCACAACAAAAACGTATCACATTCCACTCCTATTCATTGATAAAATGCTATAGAGACTAATAGGGAAGTCTCATTATTATTGTCTCAATGGAATGTCAAAATTCTACCATATCTTGATAGCAACATAAGACTAGGAGAAGACCACATTCACATGTCCTTTAAAAACTTTTGCTTACAAAAGGATGGCCTTTGATCTCGGGAATGCTCCCATGACATTTAAAAGATGCATTATAAGTATCTTTTATGATTATGTAGAGAGAATTACTGAAGTCTTCATGGATAATTTTACAGTGTATGGAAACTCGTTCACAACATGCCTAAACAATCTTGTTAATATCCTTAAACATTTTATTGAGTGTAACTTAGTACTTAGTTATGAAAAATTCCACTTTGTGGATGACTAAGGTATGAGTTTAGGTCGTATTGTTTCTAAAAAGGGTATAGAGTTAGACAAGCTAAAATTGACATTATTCAATCTTTACCTTACCCTACTACAGTGAAAGAAGTTAGGTCTTTTCTTGGTCATGCTGGTTTTTATCATAGATTTATAAAGAACTTCTTGAAAATCATGAAGCTCATGTGCCAATTACTTCAAAAAGATGATGACTTTGAGTTTGGAGATCCTTGTAAGAGAGCCTTTGACATCTTGTAGGAGAAACTAGTCTCTACACTTATTCTACAACTAGCAAATTTTGACTACCCTTTTGAGATCATGTGTGATTTAAGTGATAAAGAAGTGGGAATAGTTTTGGAACAACGGATTAATAAGGAACCCCATGTCATATATTATGCCTCCAGGACCCTCGACATAGCTCAAAAGAACTACACCACCATTGAAAAGTAACTCCTTTCAATAATTTTCGCTTAGGAAAAATTATGTTCCTACCTTCTATGTTCAAAAGTCATTGTGTATTTAAATCATGAAATTGTGCTATTTGATGACCAAGAAGGATTCCAAACCGAGACTGATCCATTGGATTCTTCTTCTACAAGAATTTAACATAGAGATCAAACACAAGATTGGGATGGGGCACTTGGTTGTAGATAATCTCACCAGACTTAGTGACTTATAGGGATCAAAGGAAGTGAATGATGAATTTGCAAGATATAGTCTCTTTACTCTCACCGAGACTCCTTGGTATACTAATATTGTTAATTTATCACCATCATGAGGTTCCCTAACCACTTCAAGCCCAATGACAAAGATATAATGATAAGAGAAGTTGTTATGTGTCATTGGGATGATCCCTATATATGGAGACAAGAAAATGATTCTATCTTAAGGAGATGTATAATAATGGAAGAGATCAGTAAGATACTACAAGGTTATCACACTAAAGTTTGTGGAGGTAATGGTGGACCACAAAGAACAACATAATGGATTTTGGGTTACGTGTTTTATTGACCTCACATCTTCCATGACTCATACATGTATTGTACACTTGTGATAAATGCCAATAGACTGGTAACCTTAGTCATAGAGATAAACTCCCAATGACAACAATATTGTTCATTGAGATCTTGACGTACGGGAGTCGATTTTTTGAGTCCTTGATCGCAAGGTTTTGACTCTAATTATTTTGAGGGTTTATATTGTGTTATGATGCCAAAAACCTTGTTCCTCACTTTTCTACCGACAAGTTAAGAAGTTCAAAATACGAACAGGTGTTGTCAGTACTACTTATCAAATAGAAAAATGGTGACCATTGCAAGCATACAATTTTGATGTAGTTTTAAAATATATCGATCCCATAGGGAAGGAATTCGGTTCTATAGACCAACTAGAGTTACGGGGTAAACAAAATTAGATAATTCGATTGGAGGGTTTGGATGATGGATGGTTGAATGGATAGATGAATGAACAAACTAGAGAAGATATAAAATATAAAGATATTCCTAAGAACAAGTTTAGTAGAGAAAAACATGCAAAATCATCAAGAATATTTCGTACACTAGATAACTTCAGCAACTAGGTTCTAGATGCCCTAATATTCAATAATTCACCGTAGAGAAACACATGAGATGACTTTTCTAAATCTAGCGTAAACGAATTATGACACTTATAAGAACTTGGATAATAATATTACTATGCTTAGTACGGATCGCTCTCATATAACCATATTTAGCAAGTTACCATTCTAAAAATGTTGGCTTACTAAACAACGTTATAATCACATATCCAATGATTATACACAATCTTGATAACCTTGAAATCACTCTTAAAGTTAACTCGAAAGCATATAATTTGAATATTAGATGAAATACTCGTTATGACACATAGACATATCATAAACTTCGAAACAGAAAGTATAAGCAGAAAACAAAGTAAAGTTATAAGGTATGCAAGTGAAAGCTAAAGTTGATCAAACTTTATCCAATCTTTAATGAGAGTGTCAAATCTCCCAATTCCTGCGTCTACTTTGAATTTGGTCTTGACTCATACAGAACCTCCGCTAGGATGCTATTCTTTGTGAATATCGAATAAAAGAATGTTGAAGAACGAAAACTTTTATTGATAAGTGCTTTACAATTATAC
>CATIWQ010309398.1:0-17631 GCA_949673415.1 Euphorbia schlechtendalii
AAAAGGCCAAATTTAACAAAGCAAAACCAAAAACATGAATGAAAATCAGAAACTCTCGCTTATCACACTTAAAGATTGAATTCTGTTCAGCTAACTGTGTAGTCAGCATATGCTACAAGAAAGAGCCATACTTGAGATTGAATATCAGTCAAAGCCTTCGAGCTGGATCCCTCTTCTACTGCTTCTCTTATTTCCATTATCTGCGAATACAATTATTACGAAATAAATATCAGGATCTCTGCAAATGTGATAACAATACTTTAACTTGAAGAGTAATTACCAACTGCCGCAGCGGCAAAAGTGTAATTACAACCTCCGGCAAACTACAATAACTCAATACTATAATTGTATCATAAGAAAGTCAGAAAAGGCATACTTGAATTAATTCCAATTCACGAAAGACTTCAACATTATCGTTTTCAGTTAAACAAGACTATTCCCATCTGCACTGAACTATAAAACACAGGATTATCTTTTAGCCAATGACAATTCTTGAAAGATATTAAAACTATCAGAATTCATATACTTTGTGGGAACATGAAGTGAACAAAGTATAAATCAACTAAAACAAAACTATCAGAAATATTATTCCAACTCACGCAATGTTAAAATATTGCAACTTGCCTCAGCTAGTAATTTTGGATCTGAAATTGTTTCTTCTTCATTAGCATTTACATCTTCAAGCTTTAACTATGTCAAACAAAAAACCTAATATTAGTGATAAATAACAAGTTATCTAACAAAATAGCTGAGATAAGTTAAAAGGGAAGTAGCCATTATCACCAAATTCCTCAAAATGGAAAATCCAAAACGCAAACGACTTAAAACATCCATTCATATGTTTTCCCACCATTTGCATCCTACTAAGTTTGACATCTTTTTCGCCACATATATGATATTCAATACCACAATATGAATATATGTCCACATTTGATATAATTCATTACATCAATATCATTTAGATTTGATATCATCCAACAAAATGCAATCAACAAACACTTTTGTTGAGAATATAATTTCACACATGGATACTTCAGCTGCCCATCTCTACTCCACTTAAAGATTGAATTCTGTTCAGATAACTGTGTAGTCAATCCTTAAGGGGAGTAGAGATGGGCAGCTGAAGCATACCCAGCCCTGTTTATTGGCGAATAAGGAAGAGAACTGCCCAGGAGAGAAACAGAAACCCAATAAAAATAACCTTAAACCCGTATAAAAGAACAGAGCAAACAACAAAGATAATTAAGTTTCAAAACCTACTCCACTACAAAAATATTGACAGTATATAAGCTAAGAAAAACAAACCCTAAAATTCATTATGCAAAATTTTAAAATTCATTATGCAAATAATTGATTCAATATGACGAAATTAAAAGCAAAATATCAAGAACGAAAACAAACTAAGAAACTAAGAAAACCTAAAATTTGAGGAGCATCCAATTATTTTGTACTCATTGCAATTAAGTTCATACCTGACTGACGAAAGTTAATGAGGATTGAGGAACGACTTGAGAATGGCAAAGAAATGGAAACAATAGCTGAGGCTAATCTGCGTTGGATTGGCAGAGGCAGGATAAAATTCAAGTGAGAAACGTTTTGGGGATGAACAACGGGATTGATGGATGATGGTAAGATGAACGGGATTGAAGGATGACGGCAAGCTATGATGACGGGACTGAAGGATGATGACAAGATGAACGGCGCCGCAGAGGAATATTGGGGATTAAGTTGCAGCGCGCGGTAATGAGACAGAATCTACGGAAAAGGAGAATGACTTTTTATTTGTTTGTTGAGCAATCCCGTCGATTATTTTTATCTAAAACGACAGTATTGACTCAAAATATAATCCCGTCCGTTATTTTTAAAATGGACGAGATTTCTATAAGAATATCGTCGGTTATTAATGTCGGTTATTAATATCAATTGATGGGATTGCCCTCAATGTTTTATAAATATAATATTAGTGTCAATTCCGTTCATAATTGACAGGATAAGTGTGACACGGTAGACACTTTCTCTACTAGTGATGGTAGAAAGTAAAGACCAAAAAACCGATCATGAATAGTGCCTCTGCAAATCAACGCAAATGCTTTTCCAGATAAATCAATATCCTCTCATCTACATCAAACATATTGTATTAGTTAATTGGAACAAGATCACTAAACAAACGTACAAACATAAATCTTAGAATCAAATAGATGGAATCTCGTAAATATGTGGTAGGAACGTAAATTCTACCAGTTTCCTACAATAATTATCTTTTAATTCGTTCATTTTTTAGACATGTCACTTTAGAGTTTCTTGTTTGTTTCATTTTTATCTTCGAAACACCATCCATTGTAATATACTTTTTCAATAAATATTTTTCAATTATTCGATATTCTGTATAAATGTAGTAGGAACATGGAAGGAACCTGCTAGGCATCTTATATTTTATTGAATATTTGTTCAAAACAACAAATTTATGTTTGAAACAGATTTCTATCATATTTCATATATGTACTAGCATTCTATCTTATATAGCTAATAGATACATTCAAAAACTTTTTTTCAACTAGTAAGAATGTGGTAACTACGTGGTAGGAAGTAAAAATAAATTATTAGTATGAAAACACAACAAAAAATAAAAATTGAAAGATAAAGTTCTCTTAAATGATGTTATTAATCTAGTAGGGATATGGTAGGAAGTAAAAAAACGCCGGAATCCAACCAAAAAATCAATCATGAATAGTGCCGCTACAAATCAACCCAAATGCTTTTCCAGATAATTCAACACTGTCTCATCTTCATCAAACATATTGTATTAGCTAATTGGAACAAGATTACTATACAAACGTACAAACATAAGTCTTATAATTACATAGATGGAATCTAGTAAGTATATGGTAGGAACGCGGTAGCTACAAGTTTCCTACAAGAATCGAACAGTTGGAAAAAAATTTCAAAAAAATATATCACAATGGATAACGTTTCAAAAATAAAAATGAGGTGAACAAAAAATTTTAAAGTAACATGTGAAAAAATAAATGGTTCGAGAGATAATAACAAAATAAGCTAAGAAATTTGAAAAAAGAAGCATGACATCATCTGTTACATTATCAGTTGAAAATGGAATATGCATGCATATATAGAATGTACATGGCAAAAAAACAAACTTTAAATGGCTCGTTTGTTCGGCGGAATGAAATTGAATAGAAAATGAATGTAAAAACGTTAAATATGATACATGAGTCTGACGTCGAAGAGGATAACTTTTCCTAATTTTCATGAAAATCACATAATAGCTATTCTTTCTTTT
Organism: Euphorbia schlechtendalii; assembly: GCA_949673415.1. Classification (NCBI taxonomy): domain Eukaryota; kingdom Viridiplantae; phylum Streptophyta; class Magnoliopsida; order Malpighiales; family Euphorbiaceae; genus Euphorbia; species Euphorbia schlechtendalii. Next base: position 3,299 of record CATIWQ010309398.1, read on the forward strand.
CAAAGAGGAATAACTATTCCGTGATTTTTATGGTAACTAAGTTGAGCTATTTCCACCGACATCCGACTCATGCATCATATTTGATGTTTTTGTATATATTTTCTATTTTATTACGCTAACCAAATAAATGAAAATGTTAATGAGGTATAAGAAATTAGTTGAAGAGTAAATCGTTAAATAATAGGACATTTATAATAATTTCCTCGTAAACATGTATACTAAAAAAACAGTTGACCCTGGATCCAGACCCGGATCGGCATCTAGATCCGAACCCAAAAGTATCCTTATTTTCAGATGGTCCTTCTCAAAATTTAGGTGTCAAACTCAAAACTGGCTGGCGCATTCCAATTTTCGAATGCGGCAAAAGAAGCACACAAATTGCAGGCAGTAGCCGTACACTTCTCGCCGGAGACAATGAGGCCTAACCCTCGCCGCCGACCTGGAGACTCCTTCATTCCTCAACCGACGCCGGACCGCTCACAGTTTTCATCCCGCGACTCAGACGCTAGTTTTGCTAGCAGCCGACCGTCCACTGTCGGCGTCGGCAGATCCTCCGAGCTCTACACCGATCGAGGACAACAAGCGTCGGCAGTTCGTTCAATCAACGGCTACCTTTCCTCCCACTCCTGTCCTCTTTCTTTGAAACATCATCCCATCCCCTCCGCCAAGGAAATAACCAAAGTCCTCGAATTCCTCCTCCAACAACTCGATTATCCCTTTACCAAACTTGAGGACGATCTATTCATAATTTTGAAGGCGTTGAATTGCCCCTTCAAGGTCAACAAGTCTACTCTCCGTGCCCCTAATACTCCACACAACTGGCCTCCATTTCTCGCAATAATCCATTGGCTAGTCCAGATCGCCAGGTATGAGGAGCATTTAGCGGCCAATTCGAGGTCTTTTCTGGAGAACAACGATATGCTTCGTTATGCGTTCAATAGTTACTTAAGTTATATCCGAGGAGATGATGATTCGGTGGATGCATTGGATAGAGAGCTCATAGAGAAGCTAGAGAAAGAAAGGGATGGTGTTCTCGAAAGTGTTAAGAATTTGGAGGCGAATCTCAATGAACTTGTGGCCAAAGCAGAGTCTATGAAGTCTGGGAAGACGCAAAAAGAGAAGTTGGAGGAACACAGGCATTTGCTAGAGGAAGATTTGACAAAGTTCCATGCTATAATTGCAAATTATAATCAAGGTATTGAGTCTGTAGAGAAGATACTGGAGGAGAAAAGGAAAGAACTGGAGACCAAGCTAGAAGAGAAAAAAATGATTGATAAGGAGAATGAGGATTTGAAGAAGAGAGTGGATGAGCAAAGCTTTAATGCAAGGGATGCTGAGAGAATGAAGAGGGAGTTGCAGGCAGTGGAAAGGGATATTGAAGAGGCAGAGACTGAAAGGAATCTGTGGGAGGATAAAACTTGGAATCTTAATGCAGCAATTCAAGATAAATTCAAGGAACTGGAGGCCCTTGCAATGGAGTGTAACCAGGCAGCTAGGAGGTTTTCCTTTGAAATCCTTTTATTCTTGTGTTCCCCTTATTTTGTTAGAGAAACTACCACATACTTTTTTTTAAGTTCTCTGTTGTTTTAAATCTGAATTATAATATATTCAATCTTAATGTAATGCATATTGTTTAATAGTTAAATCCTGGAAGGTAGAATATCAGCAATAATTGTGGCTGTTTGAGGGGTTGAATGGTGCACCCTCATACATTATCTAGGAAGTTAGCTATACTTGTATTGTTCCTTTGTGTATAGTCTTGCTATGGTGCTATTTTTTTTCTATTACTCCAAGTATTTAACTTGCTTTTTCCCTGATGTTTATAGATTAAAGCTTGGAAATAACTTCCAATATGAGTTGAATGCCAATGGGGTTACTCCTGCTGATGTGATGGGGATTGACTACAAGTCTATAGTCAAACCTGGGCTTCAATCAGTTGCTGATGAGATAAAGAAAAGCTCCATGGAAAAACTTGAAGAGTATATTTCACTTCAAAGAGAGTTTTCAGGATTGACTGCAAAGGTCGATGACAAAAGAAACAAAATTTCCTCCCTTCAGTCTCGTGTTGATGAAGTATGTGCTATCCTTCTACTTCTTATGAGTCTTTTTTTTTTCCTCAATACGTCTTACAACTCTTACATACACTTTTAGGTTCTGTCTTTTACATGAACTGTTGCAATGGATGGATGTTCTGCTAGCTATGAAGAACTATCGTTGAAATGTTATGTGGCTATATATCTGGATTATCTGCTTCTTTTCATAGTATTTTTTTTGTCTGAACAAATATGATATGTTCATGTTAGAGTGTCAGTTTTGTTTTTCTAGTTTCTCTAATTATGATGTTATCTTGGCACACCCTATTCCAGCTTAGATGACATGGTACCATACCTGAACCAGTAGTATACAAGAGAGCTTGTGCACTCAAAATCTGAAATCAGTAGAATAGGAAGACGATAATAGTTGGTATACTCAAACCATAGAACAGAACTGGTAGTTAAAGAAGAACAGTGTGAGTGATGCATCGGAAAGTCAAATAAATTGGACTATGAGATAAATAACGGAAATTCGTTGATCTCGCAAGTCGTTGAAAGTCGATTCATCTAATAATTTTAGGTACTCCCCAAGACAATCGGGTCTTCTAAAAAACCTAGATACTCTAAGAATTTAGAAAATTTAAATAAGAATACTCTTCTTCTTGATAAATAATCAAGAAAACAAAAAACTAACTAAAATCTGTTACATCAATTCCTTTTATAGGCAATTATTCTAAAGCTTATAAAACTCTTAAACTAATAAAGATCCTAATTAAAATAAAATTCCTATCTAACAAAAGAACACTAAATAGCATTAAACATAATATTCCTAATTAAACTAAATGCCTAAAATAAAACAACAAAATAACAAAAAACAATATTAAATTATCATAAATCCTGAATTCATGTACTAAACCAGTGATGATGCTATAATAATGGCTGGTTATGGGTCAACTGGCGAAATTGGTTATCTATTAGGTCTTGGAACAAGGAATGTGCTCAGTTGTTTGATATCTTCAACAGATCCTTTGCACCATGACTAGTTCACTGGCTTGAGATTTTGTGTTGTTTAGCTTCTTGGTGTTAGATGACTAATGTCTTAAACAAATCATTTTTCTGTTTCATTGAAAATGTTATTGTGGACTTGGAATGACTGGATAAATGTATAGTTGAAACTCTGTTAGTGTCATTTTTGTTAGTAGAATATCAATCAAACCTAATGTTGCCCTTGAATCAACTATGTTGCTGACCTTGTTAATGTAGGGTTTAGCAAACACATTAATTTTAGCTTAGAAATTTTCACTTGACTTCAAAATTTGCGCAAAGTCGGGAAAATATCGTGTGGCTTAAATTTTATTCATCGTGTGTACATCCATGGGCCTGTAGTATGATAAAGAAATCGTGTGTCATACTCAAGGTCTGGCTTGGCAGCTTCCATTATATAGTTTCTTCTGTTCCTTGTAATTTTCTGTTGATATTGTTGATGTACAATCCACATGATTTATTCAAAATTCTTATACAATGTTTTCCAGGAGGAAGCAAATATAAATCATTTGAGAAAAGAAATGGAGGAATATATTTATAGATACGCCATGGAAGCTCAAAAGCTAGCAGACGAAGTTCAAATGGAGGCCCATAACTTGGATATTTTAGAAAAAGAAGCAGCAGAATTTCTCAAAGTATGCCTCATTTATATATTTCTTCCCGTCAAAAACAAACTCGCTGTGATGATATGAACAAATTTAAGCATATTCGTCTTTATTCATTGCAAGCACATGGATTTACGAACTTAGCATTTCTGATCTGTCATTGCAAATCATTTTCCAGTAACTGATTAAAGTAATAATGTCTTACCTTCTGTTATCTTTGTGCTCTTGTTTAGGCCTCTAAACAGAAGTTGCAGGAAGTAATTGAACAAAGTGAAAACGAAATTCAGAGGCGTGCTCGTGAACTTTTTGAAGTGGTTGATACAGTGTCCAAATTTAAAGAGCAAATGGAGTCGAAAATTTCTGAGATGAAGAGTAAGCTGGCTGGAACTGTTGATGATATATCTGCTCTTTACAAGGACTCAATTCCATCAAAGTGCAGTTAAAAGATTTATTTCCCCTTAAGCATTTTTGTGTGCTGAAGTTTGTTATTCTCTGCAAAATCCCCCGCCTGTAATTTGAACTGGAAAAAGTTATTGCATTTTGGTTGTCACTCTTGTAAGAAAGCATTGTTTATTTGCTCCTCTATCTAATCAATGATGTTGGAAATTTGAATGAGGTGGTGTTTGCTTTTTGACAAGTATTTAACAAAATTGAAACATAATGGAAAAAAATGGAAGCCACATTGAATTTTACATATCAAAGCCAGGTTTCGATCCTGGGACCTGTGGGTTATGGGCCCACCACGCTTCCGCTGCGCCACTTTGATTTGTTGATATGTAATAGAAATTAAGTAATATAAATTATTAACTGAATAAAATGTTACATTCTAAAATCTTCTAATTAATGGGCTTATGGATAAAAAACTAGGCCCATTTCTACTGAAAGCGGTATCATTAGAAAAAAATGAAAATTTAGAAATTCTGCGAACCCTCGCAAGGGTTTCCTCAACAAATACACACATAGCCATTGTCGTCGTGTATACTGTACTTTCCGATTATGGGTAGCGCCACCGCTATCGAGAAGACTGAGCAGGAGCTCCAGCGAGAGATTGATGAACTCCATCGCCAGCAGCGCCAGGTTTCTCATCTTTTATTTTCTACTCTTTCATTTGTTCTTTGATTTTCTCCACTGTTAATTGACTCTCCCTCTGTGTATTCTCGTCTTTAAGATTACTAACCGGCTGCGTGATCCTCGGGGTCTGCGAAGGGGTGGATTGTCTGCTGCTGTTCCTAGGAACGTCGCCGCCAATGGGGCTCGTCACCGAGGCTTTGTCCGACCTGTAATTTCGCTTCCTTTTCTTCCTTGTTTAGTTAAAATGTTAGTTTATTGGCGTGGAATCTATTTCCCTTGTACTGAGTCAGTTTGTCTTGTGAAGAATTTTGAATTTTTTTTTTGATTGGTCTCAGGCTGATAGGAATGATGTGGACGACCAACCTCCAGCAAAACGGAGGCTTTCGTCTGCTGTTGTAAAGGTAATCTGTTTGTATATGTTTTATGCATAAATTTCTCAATGCGCTCATCAGCATTTTGTAAAAAATTGTTACCTTATATGAGTTTGCATTTGGGGAAGCTTTTGAACACTGTTTTATGATAGCTTTTGTTCCATATTATTTGCTGCTCAAGTTAAAGAGCCTTTATTTTCCCTGCAATCAAGTTTTCTTGATTTATTTCGAAACTGTTCGAGGATTTGAGGGTTGATTTTTTTGTCATTTGACTAATAAAGGTGGAGGATGGAGAGATTATTGAGGATTATGAACCGGCAAAGGATATGGAGAAGCAATCAGGAGAAGAGGCGGAAAACATTGGAGCTAACCTGCAGACTGAGATTGATGGAAAGCCATCTGATCTCCAGCAGAGTGGTTGGTCTAGGAGAGATATTAATCAAAGACTGGGGAAGAGGGTAAACATAATATTTCATAATATTGCGTGACATGTTTTCCTGTGGATATAAATTGATGTTCTCTCGCTATATTTCTGTCACTAGGAGACAGAACTTCCTGTTGCGGAGCATGTTCCGAGGGTGCTTCCAAAGGACGAAGATCCTAAATTGGTCAGCAGAAATAAGAGAATGCTGGGGCAACTCTTAGGTACTCTAGAGGTATGTAAATATTGATCTCTTGAACCTCCATGTTGAAACTATGGGTATTTCAAGTTGTCATCACTAGTGTTTATGTTATCATCTGCATTTGTTGAAGTAAAATGGAATCCATGTGTTCTTGGTAGGATTTACTTGCAGAAATTTAAGTTGGTCTTGAATCAGAATTAACTCTGAAAATTATGTCCTTACCATCTTTGATGCTATTCCATTTTTTTTGGGAATGAGGATACTTGATGGCTGGAATTAAGACTGGATTGTTGCTGTTGCTGTATTATTTTCTTCAATGAAAACTCATTTTTCTTAAGTCTTGCACAAATCTCTCTTTTTTGTTTAAGTATTCTAGTTGTTAAAATCACTTGAAAAATAATAAGTATTTGTGATCTCTGCTTCAGAATCAGATAGAAGTATTCAATTCACATTCGTAATACCTTTAATGGTAGCATATTGGTCTAACTTTGATCTAAGTGGGTCATGTACTTGATGTGAGATCTTTACCGAAAGCATGTTTCATTAATTGATTTTTAATTACTCGATTTGTAGTTAATCACTCAATTAATCAACGAAGACTTGATTTGTAATTAATTGGTTTTTAGTCTATGAGTTTTAATTTGATATTACTCCATTTATATAATCTGTTGCAGAAATTCAGGAAAGAAGATATAAAACTCTCAGGATCGGAGTCATTCAAACAAAGGTCTAATGCTTTGCAACGGGTGAGCATATCATCTTTATAAGAATCCTGCTACAAACTTGCAATGCTGTGATATGTGATTATCATGCTATTTTTTCATATAAATCCTGGTGTCTAATGGCCTGCTTCTCTTTAGTGTTTTATTCGTTGAAATTTTCCTTGTTCCAACCACTATTGAAAATTATTCAACTGAAAATTTAAAGAAGAATAATATTTGGGGTTTTGAAATGGATATTTCAGTCACTTTGGCTTTGAGGTTGTCTTTGTGGCTCCAACTGTGTTACTTCTTTTCAAAAATAGGTTTTGCTTTTTTGTTTCGGTTTATGGCTAATATCTCAAAATTTTCTTAGGCGGAGCATAGAGCACGTGAAGAAAGTGAAAGGCTCAGGCAGCAGGAGCGTGAACAAATTGCAGAGAAAAGGAGGAGGGATCTGGTTTGTTCCTGGATCTGCAAATTTATACTTTGTTGGGGAAGTTCAAAGTTTGAGATATTATAATTATACTATTAATTTTGATCCGTCTGACATGCCAAATGATTGACCCTTCATTGCTAGACTCTCAGAGCACGTGTTGCTGCCAAAACAGAAGAAAAGAAATTGGAATTGTTGTTTCTTCGGTGGAGTGAGCATCATAAAAGACTTTCCAATTTTATAAGGTCTTAGTTCACACTTGTGCTACATTCACTTCACACGTAAACACATATATCTTGTTTTTATTTTCTATATTCGTTTTTTGATTTTGTTCATTGTCTATTGCAGGTTATTTTTAACTTTGGTCCGAAAGTGTCCATATTCACAGTTTTATTGAGACAAAGATAAGTTTATATGCTCAATTGCATAGTTGTGCTGATGGAACTTTTGAGAATTATATTCCTGCTTTGCAGGATCTTACCTGGAATTGCTTGATTTTTTCTTGATCATTCTTCAGTCTCCTCTAATTGCTTTGGGAATGTATATTTCAGGACAAAAGCAGAGCCTGCAATTTACTATCTACCAAAGAAACCATTGGATGAAGATGCTTCCTTGCTGGAGCAGCGAAAAGAGCAGGTGATTTTTCTTCCTTGGCTAGTGGAATTTTAGTGTCAGAATCTTACTATGACATGGATTGACGTATGAATGTTGAACATCATGATCATTTTTAATAACAATGCCGAAAATCAAGGAAAGTTTATACCTTTGCGTGCTAACCAGCCCTGCCAATGGAATTATAGTTGTAGAGTCTTGCTTTGCCATGGAACGATGCAATGACTATGAACATTGTATGCTAGGCTCATCTTTAATAGCAATGCTGATATAAAGAAATTTTTGTATCTTTTGTGTGATAGTCCGCCTTACATGTTTATGAATCCCAAGATTCGAATTTGATTAGCATGCAGGGGTTGTGTGTATCGGCATAGTGATAGTGAATGCTTTCTGTTACCGAAAGAGTCCCCTGCAAAAGAAATGGGAAGATGGGCAGTTGTGCTTTATCTATTGAAAGCTTTCAACAATCATTTTCCCCACATCATATTTGCACTTTTCTGTCTTGATTTTAACAAAAAATTTTACTGTCTTTGAGAGGCAACGCCCCATAAATTGTGCTTGTGGTAATTTTATGGAGGTTTGGACCTAGCTATCTACGTGCCTGTTTGGTATTACTTTTCAAGTTGCTGTCCCAATAAGTTGCTATCGCAAATTTTTTTATAAAACTACATATTTTATCTTTGAAAAACATATTTTGGTCTTTTATACAATTTACTCTCCGGTGCTGAAAGATTGTTATTCTAAGATTTTCATCAAGACCAATAAAACATTTATTATTCTATTAAAAAGACTAATTTATTTCTTTTACTTTATCATAAAATTATCTCTTTTTTTAGTTATTACCTTGTAATTTCATTTTATATATAATCTCTTTCCTAATTAATACAAGGGTAAACAAGGGAAAATGTGTTGAATGTTGCATTGATATGTGAGAATGACAAACAAAAGAGAAAATGAAATCTTGGTTAAAATGACAATCTTTCGGCATTGGAGGGAATAATTAGGAACCGTCTTTCTTGTTTTTTTTCCAAAACCAACTCTCTTGTTTATAGGCAAAGCTTGAAAATGGAGCTTTTCAGAATAGCAGCTTGGGAAAGCACAACCAAACAGGCCCTGTATTGTTTGAAAATAGTGTTTCATGCATATGTTAAATGCATTTCAGGAATTTTCGGAGTGGAAGGCCGCGAGGAGAGAGGAACTGTCCGAATACCAGAAGCAGATAGCAGAGCAGTATCTTGGGAATGTCGAGAATGAAATGGAAAGGTGGCAAAACGCCAGGAAAGCAAGGAGACCAGTCAGCGATGCTAACTTGCAGGAAACAATGGACAAAGAATTGGACAGCCATAGACTTGAGCACGGTCCAAAGACGAGGAAGATCCCAGGTGGAAGCAATAATGAAGTAGATGATGATGACGTGGAGGATATCAATGTGGGCGAGGATGACATGTTGGATGACGTGCTTGCTGTCGATGAAAATGGTAGAAGAGGAGATGAAGGCCCCATACCCGAAGCTGGTAGGACTAGCCCACAACCTGAAAATCCTCAGCAGTAATCAATCACATCCTTGATTGATTTCAGGTTACACACTTGCCTGTTTTCTTGTGTTTTTTATATTTTGTTATGTGTTTTTAGGATTTAGCTGATTGTTTTGGTTTCGTTGTGCTGGTTTTGTTTAGTTATAATGAACTAAATTTCGTTCCGCTATTTGAATTGAGGATTTATTGGTTTCTTGTTACCATCATCGATTTGTTATCACGATTCTGCAGCGTTTAGTTGAATTATGATGGGAATATTATGGATTATGGAACCGATTTTAAGGACCAGTACTTGATTTCTAGCAGAAGCTGTGGTGATTAAGCGGAAAAATAATTCATGACTTTTCTTTGTTCCAAGTGGCTCCATTTCCCCTAGTTTACTTGCTCAAATAACGGTTTTCGAATGAAATTTTATTCGTTAAGATATTATGAAGGCCAAAATGCTGGAAAACAGAAAAGAAAAGTGCAGCCTAATCCAATTTGTGCATGAAGGAAATTGCCAGCCTAGTACATTTCTTACGTTTAGTGCTCAACTCCCAACCATTTCATATTCCACTTTTTCTTTGGCTAATTATGGAGTTAGCATAATGCCAAATTTGCAATGTTTGTAGAAGTTTTCCCACTGAAATAAGTAATTCGATTATTTAATTTTAGTATGGCTGAGTTCTAATATAAATGAATACTCATTTACATTGTTTTGATTATTTTTTCTTTTTAACATAAGCTGAATAATTGGAATTCGATTACTTATTACTACGACTCCTGATTACTTAACTATATTAATTATTGCACTGTGACTAAGACGTGTATATTATCTAAAATATTGCTCTCCTTCTTTCAAATATGGAACCTGCATATAAATGTTTTTTTTGTTCATTAACGTTATACCAATACATTTTTATAATATTATTGTAGTTTTTTCAGTTAAAAAATTATTATTTGTACGAGGAAAATTCTATAGTAACTTTGTATTTTATAAAGTTGTCATATTATGCTGTACAACAATTAGATTAAGTCAATGGTGGGAAAATGAAAGGCAATAATAATTTTGTCAAAAATAAAGATATTATAGGAGCACCTTGTACAAGGGAATTTTTTTGTAATTATTCTTTTACAAAGTGATTATTACTTTGTCAATAATCATCATGGAAAAAAGTAATGGCTGGTTTGTCTTAATGAAGTAACTATAAATTGAACTTTATATGTATTCATTATTAGTGTAGTTGGGTAGTCTGGAGTCTCTGGAAATCGAGTTGGGGATGAACAGGGGACTAGGCGAGGTTTAGGTACTTGTCAGTGGAGCTAAGCGCAAGACAAGGCTTTAGTCGTGCAGTGACTTTCAAAATAACATATAGGTGGAGATTTTTAAAACAAGGGTAAATAATTATAACCTTTCTGAGGTTTGCACTAATACACTACATCTCTATGTTTTGGTTAATGCAATAATCGCAGTCCTGAGTTTTGCTTTCATCCAATTATAATATCCTTTTGTTAATATTCTTCACTTTTCCATCCAAATAATTAATATAATGATAAAATTACCATTTTTCTTCATTTGTCCATTTAGCATATTTCATTATATAAGTATATTATTACTTCACTTAAATAAGTACATTATAATTAGGGTCAACTTCAAAAAAGTATCATGTGGTTTAACTCATTTTCAAAAGTAATCTCGTGGTATTTCGGGTCTCAAAAGGGGGCTGAGTTTTTATTCCATTAGCAATTAAGGGTTTTTTAGCTAACACCGTCAAAATGATGACGTGGCAAAGGGGTATTTTGGTAAAATTCACTCCCTTCTCCTTCTTCCTTCAGTCAAACCCTAATTCAACGTCAAATATCACAAAAAAAACCCGACCACCTCTGACCACCATCTCCGACCACCATCACCGACCACCATATCTCTCCCACCATCTCCGACCACCATATCTCTGCTTGACCTTCGCCTCCATCATCTCTTCTGAACCCAAATTTCAATCAAAATAATCTCAATTAGAATAATCTCACTTTTTTTCAACAAAGATCGGCCACTTTTTTTCCACCAGCAAATCCATCTTTTTTTCAAAAGGAAATGGTTTTGCTCAGTGAACAACTGAGCAATCAAGGTAAGGCACCACCCTAGCCTAGCATCAACACCATTTCAATGAAATCAATCAGAAAGAAATTGAAAAAAAGAGTGAAAAAAGAGTAAAAGGCAAGACATCAAAAGAAAACCTAACTTACCTTCGCAGAATAATCTCCCCACCGCACTCACTTCCTTCTCCTCCGCCGTTAGATCGGAGTAGCACAACCCCTCGCATCTTTGGAACCCATCCTCCTCCTCCTCCTCATCTCCCTCTTTACTTACGCGGTTCCGACGGCAAATACAGATGCAGAGCTCGGTGAGGCAGAGGAGAGGGAAAGAATCACATATGAAAGGTAAGAGTCGAGCGGAGGTAGTGGGGGCAGCGGAAAGGAAAGAATCATAGAGGAAAGGAAAGAATCACAAAGGAGAGGGAAACAATTTCTTTTGGCTTATCAACGTCATCTTCTCGCTAGAATTCAAAATTTAGGTTTAGAAGAGACAGTGGGGGCAACAAAGGTGGTGGTGGATGAGAGAGATGGTGGCCGAAGGTGTGGTGACGGTGGAGGCAGTTGAGAATTGGTGTTTTCTGGAGAATTAAACTGAGTATAGGGTTTGATTGAAGAAGGAGAAGTGAATTTGACTAAAATACCCCTTTGCCACGTCATCATTTTTGAATTCTGGTGAGAAGGAAGTGAATTTGACTAAAATACCCCTTTGCCCGAAATACCACGAGATCCTTTTTGAAAACGACATAAATCACATGGCACTTTATTGAAGTTTTTCTTATATTTTTTAGATGAAATGATGAACTAGATGCCGCATAAAAAATTATATTATTTATTGTATTTTGTTGTTATGTTCAGTATATGTGCTACCTTGCTCATTGATTATAATACATCAAGATGTTTTGTATTTAAGTGTACGTGTATAATTTTTTAACTAAAAATTCAAACGGTCTTGTACCATTTTCTTGCAGTAAGATGAAGCTGAGTTGAGATTCACTTGAATGGTTCATTCTCAACAACATTTCTTAGTTTCAAGGTGTAAATTATTGCGATAATTGGAGCTATAAGCCTATAACATTACTTACACGAACATAAAATGCCAATAACATTTCAAGTCCAAAAGATCGGCAATCTTTTAAAACCTCAGTTTCCATGAGTTGCGGTTTCAGTACAAAAAAGTACCCAAACATTGATATTAATTTTTTAACAAGATTATTCATTATCAAATATTTTATATAAAATACTAATAAATTAGTGTAAGAAAATGGTACTCAACCTTTTAAATTTTTGTTAAAAAAGATTGTTCACTTGCATTTATATATAAAACTTCTTGATATAATATAATCAAAACAAGATAGTACATGTATTAAATTTTCATGACAAATAACAAAATACAGCAAACGAATAATTTTTCTATGTACCATTTAGTTCATCATTATATAAAAAATTAAATAATTTAATTATTTAAGTAATAATATACCTATATGATGAAAATATAGCTAATTAGACAAATGAAGACAAAGGGTAATCTTGTCATAATATTAATTATTTGGATAAAAAAGTGAAGAATAATAATAAAATGAGGTAACAGTAGGACGGAAGAAAAACTTAGGAAGGTGATAATTGTATTGAAAAAACATAGGGAGGTAGTAATGTATTTAGTGCAAACCTCAAAGACGTTATAATTATTTACCCTTAAACATTGGTTATCCTCAATTTATTTTACATACCACCATTTTTTAGGGTAATCCTAAAATCTGCCTAGGTTTTTCTAAAAACCGCCCAATCTTTTCCTTTTGTTAACAATTTTACCCTCTTATAAAAATTGAACTTTTTCTTTTTCAACCTTTCATTTTCGCTCTCAACCTTTCATTTTCTTCCTCAAGCTCTTAACTTTTTTCAACAATCTCCACTTCCAAGTCATTCAAATCTCAATCTTTCAACAAAATCAACACAAAAATCATTTGAGAGCAACATATGATGAAGGAAAACCCATCAGTTTGATATTGGGTAAGTTTTTATTTTGTAAAATTCTATGAAAAACAAACTTAAAACCCTAATTCTCAAAATCTCACTTCCAAAGATCCGAAGCCTTAATCTTTCAACAAAATCAACACTAAAATCATGTGAAAGCAACATATTAAGAAAGAAAAATCACAAATCGTTCTCTGTTAAGGTTTTATATCTCAAATTTATGAAAAAATATCGTTTAACAGAATAAAGCGACGAAATCTACAAGAGCAACAACTATATATTTTTCATTATATAATAAATTCACAAATTGCAAGATAACCTTATTTTAACTTATTTCTAACCAAAAATGATTACCATATAAACACAGATCACTCCAAGCTAATGTAAATATGTGAGTATAATAAGTAGACAAGTTGTGACAGACATAATCAACCATTTTATTAGTTGATAGGTTGTGACAGAAGGAATCAACCATTTTATTAGTTGATAGGCTGTGACAGACGGAATCAACCATTTTGTGGTTATTGTTGTATGTGAATGATAATCGATTTTACTTTCATTGTTAGTCACTATATTACAAGATAAGCTCATTTTAACTTATTTCCAAGCAGAAATGAATACCATTTAAACACATATCACTCCAAGTTAGTGTAAATATGTAAATACAATTAGTTGACAGGCTGTGACAGACGAAATCAACCATTTTGTGGTATTTGTATATGAATGAGAATCGATTTTACTTTCATTGGTAGTCACTATATTGCAAGATAACCTCATTTCAACTTATTCCCAATTAGAAATTGCTACCATTTAAACACATATCACTCAAAGATGGTATAAATATGTGAACACAATTAGTTAACATATTGTGACATACAAAATCAACCATTTTGTGGTATATGTATATGAATGAAAACTTATTTTACTTTCATTGGTAATCACTATACTACAAAGGTAACCCCATTTGAACTTGTTCTCAACTCGAATTGACTATCATTTAAAAACATATCACTCAAAGCTAGTGTAAATATGTGAATACAATTAGTTGACAGGTTGTTACGGACGAAATCAACCATTTTGTGGTACTTGTTGTATGTGTATGAGAACCGATTTTACTTTCATTGTTAGTCACTATATTGCAAGATAACCTCATTTTAACTTATTTCTAACCAGAAATTATTACCATTTAAACACATATCGCTCCAAGTTAGTGTAAATATGTGAATACAATTAGTTTACAGGTTATGACAGACAGAATTAA
>CATIWQ010309464.1:0-28284 GCA_949673415.1 Euphorbia schlechtendalii
ACATATTTAATTTCGTATTTTATATAACTTAAACTAATGTCTAAAACAATATATGATATATAATTATACCATATAATAAATTTCATGACATATAACATATGTATCAAAATGCAAATATGATGTTATGAAATGGGATGTTACAATGCATGCTGAGTGCGATATAAAAACATATATGCTACTCATCTTTATTGGCACAGTTTATCTTCAATCTTTCGCTGAGTAAGACTACTCAGCACAGCTTGGATAACAAGAGAATAGATGAAATAGAGAGAGAGAGAGATGAATGAGCAGATCACTGCAAAAGCTTAAGGCTTAAAATTAGAACATCAATACCTGAGATTTATCCTGGTTCGGCCCCTAGCCTACCTCTAGTTCCCGGATACCATCTTCGAGCTTTAATCCACTAGTGATTCGTTCCTTCAATAGGCGGAGAAGCCTTTATAGTGGTGTGAGCACGGGATTCTGTACCAGCTCATGCGTTCAATGATGACTGCTTTTTGAGATTTTTATTCTTGAATCACATGACATTCGATCATCCGATGATCTTCAAATGACAGTCTTCCTCGTCTCTAAATTTAAAAGGATTTTTCTATTTTTTCTCTCCTCTAATTCAGAAATTAATAAAAAAATATAAAAATACACATAAAATCCAAAACACCATGGAAAACCGGATCTAGGGGCCTGCATCGCCAATCGGCGAGGCATGCCTCGTCAAAGTCCTTGGCTAGGCTGCCTCGCCAAAGAGCTTGGCGAAGCATGTTCCTCGCAAGAGACTCTAGCTAGCTCACCAAAGTCTTGGCGAGGAGACTCACCATACTTGCTCTGGCGAGCCTCCTCACCCGAAAAACCTACGTTTTTTGGATTTTCAGGATTTTCCTATAAATAGTCAGACCTTTTTGGATTAAAAGAGACCTTAAAATTTTCAGACAAAAATATAACTTTCCGAATTACATTAAAATTCCAAGAATTAAACGATGATTTTTTAGACTTTTACAACAACAATTTTACCTAAACTAAAGGACTTCCAAAGGTCGAATGGATACACCGAAGTGGATTCATACCGAAAGGGTAAGCCTCTGAGTTCCTAGAGTTGCTTCATCTCATGTTCTAGATATTATTCTACATGTGAACTTAGGAATGCTTTTTATTTCTTTTATTATGCAAATAATGTTGTAATCTTCTTCTTCATCTTTTATCTCTTTTTAATTTGCATGTTAGAATACCCCAATGAAGGGAACAAAACATATTCCCGGATAATAGGCCTCACATTTTTTCCGTGCGATCATTTTCACTAATAAAATTGACCAACATAAGTGTAGATAAAAATGAACTATTTTTATTTAAAAATAACAACTTTACACAATCAATGTTTTAATTAGGCCACACGGGCCTCACTAAAATCAAATCAAACATACATGCCATATCTTGTGCTAACCTTTGTGGGTGTAGGTTAGATGTATGCCTAGGATTTATTTTCCTTCGAGGTATTGCAATTATTTTTATAGAAATTGTAATTAATAGATTAGGCGGGCGATTGCATCCCCCGAGGTTTTGTAATTTTTGTAATCTTTACTTTTTCGCATTTACTTTCCGCATTTACTTAATGCTTGATGTATGAATTTATTGCTTTCCGCATGCATGTTAAAACATGCATTTAAACTCGAAAAATGACCCAAGTTTGAATATGCATAACTAAGAAAATACAGTTTTTTTATAGATGTAATATAATGTGATCACATAAGAAATAAGCAACTTATCCTGAACCTTAATCTCTGCGTCTTAGTGGGCCGTCCTCCGAATGTTAAGCCTCACAGGACTCTAACTCCTAGTCCACCGGTTCCGTGTCTTCAGTTCATAGTGGCGACTCTGCTGGGGATTTTTCTAAAAACTTATTTTTCAAAGATTTTAGATTTTGGATAAGTGTCATAAATTATTGATCACATTATTCCGTTTTCTCTTAATTATCACATTCATAATTTCACATTGCAATAGAGGGGATTAGCCCGTAAGTTTAAGGTACCCTATTACCGCAAAGCTTTCTCTTGTACTAATCTGCCTCCCTGAGAAAACATAGTACTTGAGCGTGTGGAGCACTTGTTTCCATATCGCATGTACCTGCCTCAACCCATTTAGGGAGAGGCTTGGAGTGTATTTTAGCGCAACAAGAACCTTCTACATTAACAACCCATTTACAACCCTCATTTAAATAAGCCATAGGCATTTCCCATATGGTGTATCCAACACACGACCATGCATTATATTTTTCTTGCAGGTACGCTCCTTAGTATCTTCATGTTACTAAGATGAACCAAACTTAGGATAGAGACTAGCCAAAAATCCTACACGCAGGAGTGGTATGGTTGTAAGTTTGGATGTTGCATGCTTATGTGTTATGTACTTATTATTGTACAAATGTCATGCTAACCATGAATTTAGTGCAGACACTTAAACTCACACACTCATAATCTCCTCATCACATACACTTAGGATTGGATGACACTCAAGATCATATAACCCTAGGACAACATAAAACCACTTAGAAACATCACTTACCCCTTTTCAGTTAGATATCCACTTGACATTCGGCTATTAGCCCATACAGGGCAAACATACCTTTCTTTTACTTGAAGTTTGACACTCAACCCACAAGGGGTAATAATATATCCCACCCGTTACCTATGAGATGTCCACTTGACATCCAACTCATAACCCGCATAGGGTAATCACACATGCCACATAGCCCAAACAGGGAAAATACCTACCTAAACCATTTCCCACATTAAAGGATATCCTAGTTGATGTTCTAACTTAAGCCCACATGGAGCGAACTTACTTAACTTACCAAATCTTCAAGGGTATACGCTTCATACCCGAATCATTCGCCCACACGAGGTAATAATTCACGTATCACCACATACCCTTAAATAGTGATAACCACACAAGTATCCGAAACTCCACCTAATTAGACAAAATAACCAAATCATTCATTAGGTAGCTACATACGGTAGTTGTTTTCATTTTATTAGGGTATGTCACACCGCTTACCCAAAACAATTTTGACCTCCTCATTCCATGAGACCTAGTTATAGTACAAAACCTCAAACCATTGACCTATTACCACACAGGTAGCTTTGTCAACTCACTTACATCACTCATATTAAGATGTCACATAGACATTGTACAAATCTCAAGTCTAACCCCGTTGTTGGATTTTCATGTCCACCTATTTTCATCTTTACCTAACGACTAGCATGTTTGTTTCAAATGGATTGACATACATGTTATTTCACATCATGGCATACTAACCCCTTGTGAATGCAGCCATAACATTAAACATCTCACGCATTTCTCGCATCAAGAGTCATGTCATGAATCTTACATACACATCTGACCCTCTGCTTGTGTATCTTAGCTTGGAAATGGCCTGCTCGACGCCTAGTCCGCATTTCTCCAATTGTGGCCAATCTGGAGTGGGTTCCATACACTGACTCAAGTGAGGGCTCGGGTTCTGATTCAGATTCAGTTCAACACATGACTTTCATGGCCAATCCACGAGAAGAATGTACGGGAGAGGATCACCCTGATCTTACGAGATAAAATTCTCAACAGTCGTTGGTGAGCGCCTAGATTGCAGCTGTCTTGAATGCCTTTGCCAATAGTGAACAGTTAGCATCGCTCATTCGCCAACACATCGGGAGGGCCCAGAATGCAGTGTCTAGCCCGGAGGTCACCCTTAACAATGTCAATCTGACAGGGGGACCTCCTACTTCTCGCATGATTCCCCCAACTACCTTTTATCAGTTCGGGGCAAGACAAATTCAGCTGAACCAGAATCCAGTCTTCCCTGGACAAACTATCCAACCAGCAACTGCACCAGGGTCATTCTACTAAGGAATGACCCAACACCCTGTTCCTAACTGGAGTACGTCGGTTGCCTCACAGTTCCAGGCACCTCAACTGCCCCATTTTGCGACATTTCCCCAGGGGCAATATAGCTCTTATCCAAGCACAGGGAACACCATCCTCCAATAACCAGGAATGGCAGAATTATGGCAATAGTTCTTAGCCACTCACGGTGGCCACCTAAGGAACACACACCCTACACAACCGATAATTGGGGATGAAGATAGCTTACCCCCAAACTTCGCAATGCCGCAGTTTGAGAAGTACATAGGATTTGGCAACCCCCGCGCTCACTTAACGCATTATCAAACGGTGATGAGAGCATTAAGGGTTAGTGAACAAATGATGGCTAATCTCTTTGTCATCACCTTGGGTGACCCAGTCAATGACTGGTACAACCACCTTCCGCTGAACATAGCCACTGATTGGAATAGCGTTACTCAGGCTATGCTGGGGCATTATGGTTTCAATGCTTAGATGGAAACCACAATGCAACATCTGGAGGCTATAAGGCAAAGGCAGGGTGAGAGCGTCAAATCCTACTATGCAAGTTGGATGGCCACACAGGTCAGGCTTCGGGCTCGCTTAACTCTACCAGAGATGATAACCAAGCTACTAGACGGTTCACTGCCATCATACAGGAATAAGTTTAGGTTAAACATCTTTTCGAGCTATCAGGAAGTGTTTGAGAAGGTGGATAGGATGGAGCACTTTGAATCCATGGACACGTCTAGGGGGCACTAACCCATGATGAATGATTATGTAATAATTTAGCATACAGCTACTTTGCCTACAAGGCTTTTGAATGATTTCTAAATAAATTGAGCTTTGTTTACTTGTTTGATATTCTATCAATGACATCACGTATTCTCATAAACATATACATATTGTTTTTAGCTCATGTGGTACATCATGCCATGAAATTAATTTGGGTATAAATGGATTCCCCACAATTACAATAATTTCAAATGATTGACTCTTGAGAGAAAGTGAGAGATAAATACATGTACTTAGACAACGCGTGATAGCAATTGCCTCATCATACAAGGATGAAAAATCAATGGAAAGATCTCCAAGCACGAAACGTCCACTGACTCAATCAAGAGAATGAAGCACACAAAGATCAAAAGGATGAGAGCTAGAATAAGGCCAAAATGTTGACCAAGCAAGTTGGGACCAAACAAATGGTGCAATGCCACAAAGAAGGAGTCAGCTCATTGAACACGTCAACAACTCCATCACACGGATCACCACAATTCAAGGGATAATCAAACAAAAGTCAATACTAAAGACAAAAAGGAGCCAGATTGCTAAACACATCAATAACTCTTTTGCACGGCTTGCTACTATTTATGGGGCAATCATCTCACCATTGAAGGAAATGTTAATGATCAAGACTTATCATCAAATACACCTCAAGCCAGCAAAGCAGCATGAGCTCCGATTAATCGATCAGAAACGTTGAACGAGTTGACAAATGAAGTCATGGACATGGACAGCGATCGATCAACCAAATCTACCAAATTAACCAATTTTTATCAGGCATAGGTAAAAGAAATAAATCTATAAAAAGCAGTACCAATAAGAAATAAATTTGTAAGTAGCTTGTAAATTACCACTTATTTGAGAAAAAATTAGGGGTTCTTTTCAAAATAGAAAAGAATAGTCCGCTGAGTTGAAAACTCGAAAAGGATAGCTTAGGCAAAACTTAGGACATCGAGAGAACTACATTGGTTAGATAACCTGAATGGGCTAATTGATGGCAGGAATCATTTGAAACATTTATACCCCTGTTAAGTTCATCAATGAATTGTCATTTTTGCTGAATCTCTATGCGTATGTTTATTTTGATTACATGCATGCCAATGGTAGAATATCGCAAGTAAACACCCAAAAAAATAAAAAAATAAAAATGAAAAGAAAGTAAGTCTGCTGGATTGAAAACTTGAAAAGGTGGTCCAGGCAAAAATTACGACAAGGTTCAATAGATTGAAAACCTACAAAGGTGGTCTAAGAAGAAGTTAGAACCAATATCAAATTCATCATCTCCTCCTCGGAACGATACGAGAGATGAAATATCTCTAACACTTCAGGCAAACGGCCTCCAAGCGATCATCGCTGACATGATACTGGATCAACGACTCATCCAAACTCTCCTCAAACAAGATTCAAGTTATGAACTCGAATATGATACAACGAACCCATGATCGTCACTCCAAGGGAGTTATCCATGGAATCCCTAATAAGACAAATCTTAGGGGAAACCGTTCACCATCACAAGATGGATGAAACCCACAACACCTACAATAGATGAACATACATCATATGATAAATATTATTCATGCACAAATCATGTATACATCACATACACATCATGCCATTTACAGGAGAAGATGACGCCAAACTAGGGTAACACCATCCAGTAAACGAGAAACTCCACCTCCAAAAGCCTCTTAAATAACGGAGTGATTTTTGGGACACTCCCGAATATCTTATCAAACTCATTTCTTCCTCATGTTTTAATTTTTAATTGAAGGGGAAAAATTTTTTGCTTCACATAAACTCAATCAAATAATTAAAATATGCATCACAAAGTGTATTAACATTACATCTTTTTCTCTAATTTATCACAGGAAGAAATCAACATCCTATTGAGGAAATACAAAATACAACCGAAGAAGAAAACGGTTATCTCGATGGTTGAAGAAAGAAATAGTCTCATTTATCAATCGAAGAAAGAGACGGTTGCTGATTATTAAAGGGACGCCGTAGAAAGAAACGGTCGACCCACCCATAAGGGGCACCAAGTACCTGAGGGATTGTGAAGAAAGAAACAGACAACCCTATGAAAATATAGCGCTGGAAAGGAAGTCCCATGAAGTTACCAACCACACTGATCAGGTATTCTCTCTATCCCTATGCTCATTTATTATGATCATACTACTTATACAACCAGTGATGATCACACGAGGGGAAACTGTGAGCATGGAATTCTGTACCAACTCGCGCGTTAAATGATGATGGCTTTTTGGGATTTTTATCCTTGAATCATACGACATTCGACCGTCCGATGATCTTCAAATGAGAGTCTTCCTTGTCTCTGAATTTAAAAGGATTTTTCTAGTTTTTTCTCCTTTAATTAAGAAATTAATTAAAAAATATAAAAATACACATAAAATATGAAAATATCGCTGAAAACCGGATCTGGGGGCCTGCATCGCCAAACGTGGGCGAGGCAAACCTTGCCAAACTTGCTCTGGCGAGCCTCCTCACTGGAAAAACCTACCTTTTTTGGATTTCAGGGATTTTCCTATAAATAGTCGAACCTTTTTGTATTGAAAGAGACCCGAAAATTTTCAGACAAAAATATAACTTTCCGAATTACATTAAAATTCCAAGAACTAAACGAAGAATTTTTGAACTTTTACAACAACAATTTTGCCTAAACTAAAGGATGAGAAGGACTTCCAAAGGTCAAAAGGATAAGCCGAAGTGGATTCATACCGAAAGGGTAAGCCTTTGAGTTCCTAGAGTTACTTCATTTCGTGTTCCAGATATTGTTTTACATGTGAACCTAGGAATACTTTTTATTTCTTTTATTATGTAAATAATGTTGTAATCTTCTTCATCATTTATCTCTTTTTAATTTTCAAGTTAGAATACCCACATGAATGGAATAAAATATATTCCCGGATAATAGGCCTCACATTTTTACCATGCGGTTATTTTCACTAATAAAATTGACCAACATATGTGGAAATAAAAATGAACTATTTTTATTTAAAAATAACAAATTTAAACCATCTATGTTTTAATTAAGCCTTATGGGCCTCGCTAAAATCAAATCGAACATACGTTCCATATCTTATGATAACCTTTGTGGGTGCAGGTTAGATGTATGCCTAGGTTTTATTTTCCTTCGGGTATTGCAATTATTTTTACCAAAATTGTAATTAATAGATTAGGCGGGCGGTTGCATCCCTCGAGGTTTTATAATTTTTGTAATCTTTACTTTTCCGCATTTACTTTCCCCATTTACTTAATGCTTGATGTATGAATTTATTTCTTTCCACATGCGCGTTAAAATATGCATTTAAACTCGAAAAATGACCTAAGTGCGAATATGCATGAATAAGAAAATACGATTTTCTATAGATGTAATATAATGTGATCAGATAAGAAATAAGCAACTTATCCCGAACCAGAATCTTTGTGTCTTATTGGGCTATCCTGGACGTTAAACCTCACAGGACTCTAATTCCTGGACAGAGCTAATCTAGGTGGCGACTCCACACTAAGAGATGGCGGATTCAGGTTTGAACCAATCTAAAAACGTTTTCATTTTCTCTACTAACCTTCCCGGCACCTTGGTGTACAACGCCTATGAAATCGCGCGCTCTCAGCCCACCGCTCCATGTCATCCGCTCACAAGCGGGTAGATAATATTACTGAAAGTACCTTACTTTCTAACTACCACTCAACTCAGTTTGGGTACCCTTCTCAAACTAACACTCAGATTAATTCAAGAATGCGAACTGGATTCAACTTATAGAAATGTTGAATCCTTACAATTTTAATCTAAGTAATTTCTCTACATTACAAACAGATAAGACTTTGATGTTTGTTGATTCCTTACGGTGGAATTTCTTTGAAAGCTAGAGTAATTTAGGCAGTGTTTTAGCTCTTAAGAAATTGGAGGTGATTCAGCAAGTTTGAACATCTACTACAGTCTTCTATTTATACGTTGAAGTTCTGCGAAGTAGCCATTGCAAACTTTATAAGATCGCTGATCTTCAATTTCTCATCTCCTCAAATCTTTTGAATATTCCTGTTGGAGATAGATTCTAGGATGTTTAGAGATAGAAATTTTAATGTTGAGGCGTGATAAAATTTCATTGACAAATTCTTGTTTATCTTCAAGCAATCTGGTTTTGAGAGAGGCGCGTTACAATGCAAAGTGGAGTCTTTCAATTTGTTGATCTTGCTAACGTTGATAGTGTCGTGCGAAGACACTTGAGACGTGACACAACATAGAGAAATTCATTTCATTTGAACTATAGTGAGGAATCTCTGATGATCTGTACTGACACTTTTTGATGTTGTGAGAACCATATGAATCTTCATCAATTGCAGCACCTTTTTCTCTTAAAAAAATTGAGGAATATTTTGTTCCTTCACAAGCGACGTTAATTACATATGTGTCATATGGTCTTTAAGTGTCAAAGAAATATGCTTTTAATTAATTAAACTAGAACTCAGCATGAGCTGAGTGAGATAAGTCTAAACTACGTAGTACTCAGCACAGACTCAGCTTTTCCTACTCTAAGTTATAACTTAATTAATTACCTAGCAAAACTGAGTTGTTTTTCACAAAACAAACTCAAGTTAGCTTAATCGATTAAGAGTCTACTTACTACTCAATTAAGTTCACTATCCTAGATAGTTTGATATTTCCAAACCTATTAAGTACTTTGAGGTACTATTAACTTGGGTTCTACAAAGTTCGAATAGAATGGAAAATGTTCTTCGATGGCGCGATGAATAGAAGTGGGGCTGGTTTAGGTGTTGTTTTGATAACCTCGCAGAAGGAAGTCATACCACTATCAAAACAATTAGGGTTCCATGTAATGAACAATGGCACAAAATATGAAGCTTCTCTATTTAGGTAAGAGGCACTTAGGAAAGTCCAGGAAAAAGAAGTTTCAGTAGTTGGGGACTCTACTTTAGTTATTAGATAAGTTACTGGAGATTGGGAAATCATAGAGGAATCACTTTGTCCTTATGTGGAAGCAGCCTGAAAGGCCTCTCAAAAGTTCATGAAATGTGCTTTCAAACACGTACCAAGGGACGAAAACCAAATGGCTGATGCACTTGCTACACTAGCATTAATGTGGGAAGGTCCCCAAGCTCAACCAATAAAGCCAGTTGTCCTTCAGACAGCCAAAGAACCTTTCTACTATCACCTAGTGGAAACCGAGGATGAACAAGCCATTGACAGTTGGTTCCTTGACATCGAGAAATTTTCTCAAATGGGAGAATATCCAGAGGGAGTAACGAACTTAGAACAAACTTCCTTGCAATAGTTAGCATTACAATTCAGATTAGTTGATGGAGATTTGTTCAAATTCACATCTGAAGGATTATTGGTAAGATGCCTCACTGAAAAAGCAGCACTGTTGGTCATCCGATGAACGCATGCGGGAGATTTTTGACCCCACATGAATGGATTGGCACTTGTAAAGAAAAATCAGTGCCAAGGCTATTTTAGACAATGATGGTCTCAGATTGTGTGGCTGAAGTAAGAAAATACCACGAATGCCATATTTGTAGAGTCATCAGTCACTTACCCCCATCAGAGCTCCATAGCTTATATATACTCCATGGTTATTCTCAACGTGGGGCATCGATATCATTGGCGAAATTTGACTTAGTTAAACTAATGGGCATCGGTTTATCATAGTAGCAATCGATTACTTTTCAAAATGGGTAGATAAATGCATCTTTGCCTGCTATGTTATCCCGCATTGCATCATATCAAATAATGGGGTTCAGTTTTAAGGAACTACAATAGATTTGGTAGAGAAATATGGGATTGAGCATCATTAATCATTACCCTACATACAATAAGCCAACGAGTAGTAGAAGCAGCCCATAAATCGATCAAGAAAATTTTGAGCAAAATGGTAGTCACCTACAGAGACTAGGCTGATAAACTGCCATTTGTAGTATGGGGATATAGCACCAGTGTCAAAACTCCTACTGATCAAACCCCATTCTCATTAGAATACGGGATGGAAGCAGTCCTACAAGTTGCAATGGAAGTGAATCCCTTCGAGTAGCCCTGGAAGCTAGATGAAAGGAATCATATTGGGCAAGAGCTAGGTTTGAGCAGTTGAACATGATAGATGAACAACGTCTAAAAGCATTAGACCATCTACAAATGTATCAACAACGCATGGCTAGGGCATATAATAACAAGGTAAATTCAAAACCAACCTTTGAAGGCGAGAGACCTGGTTTTGAAGCAAATGAGACCATCGAATGTGGATGTTTGATGGAAGTTTCATCTAAATAGGGAAGGTCCTTACGTTTTGAAGAAGATCTTAACCAAAGGAGCCCCTAAGATCATGGACATGGATGGGAATGAATTCATCAACTTGATTAACCAAGATAGGCACAAGCGCTACCAGGTTTAGGGTTAAAAGAAATAAATCAGAAAAAGCAGTACACAAAAAAGAGAGAAATGTCAAATGTTAGTCCATCAGTTGGCACTTGGCTAGTTGGGCAACAATT
Source organism: Euphorbia schlechtendalii (assembly GCA_949673415.1). Lineage (NCBI taxonomy): Eukaryota > Viridiplantae > Streptophyta > Magnoliopsida > Malpighiales > Euphorbiaceae > Euphorbia > Euphorbia schlechtendalii. Next base: position 11,197 of record CATIWQ010309464.1, read on the forward strand.
AAACCTTTCTTTGTAGAAAAAAAAGTCCATTGAGTTGAAACCCTACAAAGGGTGACTTAGGCAAAAATTAGGGCACTATGAGGAATAGAGGGACCACGAGTTAGAAAACCTATTCTAGGCTAGTTGGTGGCAAGATTCAAATCTTTGGAAAATTTGTACCCTCTTTAAAATCATTAATGAAATGTTGTTATTTTTGTAAGATTTATGTTTATGTTGTATGGATGTATGCATGCAGAATATCAGAAGTAAACATAAAAAATTCAATAAAAAAGCCTCAATAAGCTTCATAATGTCAAAAAAAATCAAACTCATAGTCTAGGAAATGGATATCTAAAGTCTATGGTGAGGAAATATAGGCGATCTACAGGTGCCAATCATTCCACCGGGCACACCTCCTTGAAGTACGAGGAAGAGGATCAAAACTGTCTTTGTCTCTCTCACACTCGCGTGACACCCTAAGATACTAGTCGGTATTAAGAAGACTCCTAACCTCGCTTAGCCATCCACTATAAAACTCGTCAGTATCAGTAATCTCTGGGGTATTGTAATCCAAAGAAACAACGATAGGCCGCGCCCAAAGTCTTCATATAGCATCTGATGTATCAGGACCAAAGTCGTGAAAAAGAGTCGAACACAAAATCCTAGGAAATAGCTACTAATACCCGTACATCTTACACTGGTGGGAGGGAGAATAGGAGGTGACGTCGAATAAGCCCATCAGTAGCACGCTTGAGTCATGCACATTGGTGGCCATGAAAGGAATCTAAAAACTAGGACTGAGCCAACGAATCTCTGAAGCTCGATAAGGACGTAAAATCTCGATCCAACCCTCCTCACTCAATGTACGGTTATCCTTATTAACGAATCCCCTAGGACCATAATGTGAAGGAAGATATCGTGCCTTTCCCAAGTGAGGTTTGATAGTCAGGAGAAGCTTCTCCAACAGCCACACCTGCAAGCATTTCATTCAAATAAGAGGATGGAAGTCACAAAGAGAATGATTGAGAAGATATACTTCGAGTAAAGTGAAGTGGTCACCCACTAAGTCTAGGTTCATCGTAGCAGCATCCATGTGAACCAAACTCTCTGCTAAAGCTAAAGCAGCAGGAGAAAGACTTGTGGAGAGTGGGTCGATAATAACGACAGCAAGTGGAATGGGGCAAATACTTCAACCCCACAAATAAAATTTGATTGGAGAAGTAAGGCAACCATGGAAGGCCATACCAGATGAGAGCTGGACGTGGTTTCACACCAGCCAAGGATAGCGTCAACTCGAAAACAGCCGATGTTGGGAGGGGTGGATAAAAAGCTCCTGTTAGACTCTAAATTCCACAATCCTTGTAGCTTATCCTCACCCCTGAATTGGAAGGAAGGAAATGTAAAGGAAACCCTCACAGGAAATGTTAGAGTTGGGCATATCGAAAAAGCAAGCCCTAGGATGGTATGATACAACTCGACCAAGGGGAAAATCTCAAGGTCAGCAAAGCGGAAGACTTGAGTGGTCGGATCCCAAAACTTTAGAGCAGCATGGACAAAAACCATGTTCACGGGCCTAGAAGCAAGGTATTGAAAGCCTCACATCCCAAACCCATTGAGCATTTGCTAATCAAGCCCCTTGATAGTGTGGAGAAAAGCCCTAAGTTGCTCGTTATCTGTCGACATTAGCAAGAAAGAGCTAAAGAAAATTCCTCGAAACCGGTGTTGCCTACACGCATTAACAAGAAACTTTAGCATAGCACATTCATTCATTCATTCATTCATATGCATAAACATTCACAACAAATAAACATTCACTTCCATAAAAAAAGCGTAGCATGTAAAGACCCGACACACAACAGCCAAAGTTTAGCTCTTCATAAAATATGAGTTTCGAGGTTCTACAAGGCTATCTAAAAGTTTGAATTAAAAGAAGGCTAAAAAACTCCTAAACATGCAACGCCTATTGATCGCCTCCACCCACCGGATCTCTACCCTTCATAGTGAAAATATCGTAATCATCTAGGCATAGGGGTCTAGGGATGCTCGTTGTGTACTAGGAAACATTGAGAAACTCAGCATCCCAAGAAGTACAAATCAATGGCTCGACACTAGGCTCATTGATCAAGGAAAAAAGATCAAAGGATAGGAGGTTGTCTATAGCGGCCCTAGTTGGCTCCTCCTCCTCTCTAACTAGGGCGGACTCGGAGGTCTGCCCTAGCAACTCCTAATGCTAGGCATCCAAGCTTTGATATCGGGAATCCATATCCCGATGACTGGTATCTAGGCTAGGATAGAAAGAATCCAGGTCCTGGTGTCAAATATCCAATACCTAAAAGCGGCCCTCAAGCTCTCGGTGTTGCTGCTCATAATTGTTCCCCCTTGCTGACAATGACTGCAATCATCATGACATGCAAAAATCATAACCATAGACATCAAGCACAACATATCATACTTACATACAAACCAAGAATAAACAAGTCAACAAAGAAAGTGTACTCATGCGACTTCATCCTATAAGATCATCATATCCCTCATGGTAAGGGAATGCTAAGCCACTCACTCCATCTCCTCTCGAGTAAACTACAGAATGAACAAAAGAGCATCAGACATTCTAAAACGATCGCGCTACAATTGAGAATGGATTGGTTAGTCAAAGACTTACATGAGTAGCGTAAGAAGGGTTGAAAGATAGTGTGTGGAGGCTCTGAGGAAGAGACACCTCTCTCTCCCTCCCTGAGTAATCCATCAGATAAACAGACTTGTCCAGGGGGACCATTAATCTCTCCTCGATCATGCTCGAAGAAGCAGAGCTTGGACCTCTGGTTGAAACATTTAGATCAGGAACTCAAATCCTCTTTTGGAAGCCTCCTACAATAAAAAAAATAAATAGTTAGAAGCAAGATCAATGAAAGATGAAAAACCAATGTAATTAATGTAACTCTCATACTTGACAACCTACGTCAGTACTACTAGCACCCGTAGTGGAACCTCCTACCCCCATACTACCAGGCTGCGCACCGGGCCACTCTACTACAGCTTAGGTCAGAGGATGAAGTGGGATTAAAATATCTTGAATAAACAAGTCATAATCGCTGCATCGACTAGAGATTCGCAAGCCATTCTCCTTAAAGAACAATCATCTCTCCTCCTGGTCGGTAATCACCAAGTGCGCCTAGAAGAGTCGGGTAGGAGGCGCAGGAGGGATACATCTCTCAACCACTTATTTAATTTACCAGTACTAAAGATGCTTACCAAGATACCACTCCCATGTCCTAGGGCCCTCTAGGATGAAACGGTTCCAATCCACCTCTTTCTAGATCTCCTTCATCATGTGATAGCTTGGGAGCCCCTCCAAGGGTTACGGTCAACCTGAAAATGAAATTAGCTCAAGTTAAGATGATTTGAAGATAAAGGACAAATATGATTCTCTTTTTATTTTTAACAAAATAAGGATCATCACTTGATCAATTGTCAAGCTGTAGAGGTGCTCGCGATAATCCTCAAGCGATAAGATGTCTCTGTCGAAGGCCGAGCAGATCTGAGTGAGATAAGAAGAGTCCCCAGGAGCATCGGCGAACAGTAGAGCAGGTAGAAAGAAATAATAGAAAGCCCACGCCTACACAATAAAATAATAAAATACAAACATAAAGTCAGATAATGAAAACTAGAAGGAACAAATATATACTAACGATAAAAGGGTAAACAATACCTGAAAGACCATGGGGTAACATCGCAACACACTTTGTTAGGATCTCGTAACCAATTCAAGAGAAAAATACATCTGGGACAATTTCGCTTTAGGCTAGTTAAGGCCATTGATGCCCTTAATATCAGCCAAAAGCTCAATCAACCATAGTTGACCTTGTTGTTTGGGATTAGAAAGAAGGTCATACACAACAACGTAATGAGGAAGGATTGAACGTAGAGTAGAATCTCCTCAGTCGAAATGGATCGTCGACTGGTCCAAAACTCAACCAGCGCTCTGTAGCGCAACGCTCCGCCCCTCGGATCGACTCCAAATAAATCAGTAATACGTCAACAAATGGGGGAGGTCTTATAAAACCTCTCCATGAAGGCATCAAAACGAATCACAGTCCCAATCCAAGGTAGACTAGTAATCACTACAGCATTGGACGGGGTGATAGTTACCTCTTCGATGGCAAAATGGAAAGTGTGAGAATAATCGTGTCAATGCTGGTGACTTTGCGTAAGGTAGTAACATCGGGGCTGTAGGAACTTGGCTATGTCACCAAAGCTAGTGGCCACGATGGCCTGGACAAGCTCGAGCTGGGCACAAGCATGTCACCACCAAGCCTGGATGGTAGTATACCTGCCCGTATGATGAAGGATGAGAGACTACAAAAAAAGAACAATGCAAGATCTAGAAAAATATGTTAATAAAACTATAGTTAAAAGAATGGACCAAACCAAAATCCACTTCATCAATTTGTGAAAATTCTTCTCCCGAAAATTTTACAATATTTCTTTTCTCTTTTTTTTTTAAAATTTTCCTCTTATTCATGACATTTTTTTTAAACAATACATAATAAAAACGAAGGAAACGACTGGTTGGTGAGAGGCCCTCAAGGGGCCTCGCAAGAATTTCTAACTAGGGCACTCACTAGCTTTTCTGGCAAGCCCCCCCAAGGGGGCTTCGGCCAGACCACAGAGGCTCGGTCAGTGTCGGGTGTCCTTCGGAATTTTGAATTTTTCCGGTGGACTTTTAGATGTTTCTTTTTAAAAAAATAGAAAAAAAATTAATTAGATTTTGTTCTCCTCCAAGCTAATTTCCACAACATAAATCAAGTTTTTGTTTTATTCTACTTCCTAAATGAAGCTAAAAAATTTGCAAATAAATGATAAAAATAGAGTTTTTAAGAAATAACTCGACCTAGGAAAGGTGAATCTAAGTAGGGAAATCTGGATCTAACACCTCTATGAGAGTGGTGGGGGTGAATCCAAGCATAGTATCCCTCTCAATCAAACCATAAGTGACGTCAATGTCGATGGAGAACACACAAGGGTGATCAATAGGTTGAGGCGTAAGGTTGGAAGAAAACCAGAGCTACCTCCTAACAACCTTCGACAACATCTTTAGGGAGAGGGAAGAGAGAAAATAGTTAGAGAGAGAATGAGAAAATGAAAGTGAAAGAAAGAAAAGAGAAAGTGAATTTATTTATATGGAAAAGGAGCCACCTCTCCTATGTTCTTCAATAAAAGCCTCCTAACACAACAGAGCGGTGCACAGGACATCCCCGAAATATTTCTAACCTACTAAATTTATTATTTCATCATGTTTTAATTTTTGTTTGAAGAGGAAAAAATTTTTGCTTCGCATAAACTCAATCAAATAATTAAAACAAAATATATTTACCTTCTAATTTTTTCTAATTTGTCACATGGAGTAAATCAACATTTTATCAGAACCAACATTGGTCGCCTTTGAAACAGATTCAGGAATCTTACTCTGATAGTTTGAACGGTAAAAATTGACCAAAGGTCAACTCAGAATGGGCACATAATGACTGCAATCGAAGGAAGAAATGCTTTTCTGTCAAAAGCACGCCATCGTAAGAAATGAACGAGTCACCTACATGGGGCATCAATCGAGGACTTAAAGTCACCAACCACATCGATCAGGTATTTTCTCGATCCCTCCGCTCATTTCGTGTGATCATGATAGCTATTTAACCAGTAGTGATCACACGAGGGGCAGCTGTGAGCACTAGATTTTGTACCAACTCACGCGTTCGATTATGTTGGCTTTTCGGGATTTAATCCTTGAATCACATAGTTTTTTATTATCCAGAGATCTTCATATGGGAGTGCTCCTCGTCACTAGTTTATTTTAAGGACTTAAATTATTTTTTTAAGGACTTGGAAAAATTAGAGTTTAGTAAAAATTAATTAATGTTTTTTTAACTAATAAAAAATATTATTAATATTTATAAAACAAATTTAATTAATTAATTAAAATTAAAATATAAAATAAATGTAGAAAAATCGAGGCTATTCGGCCTTGCTAGAGTTTCGTTGAGGACACCCCCCTCGCTGAAATTTTTCAGATCTTAAGCTTTTCGAGAAAATTCCCCTATAAATATCGGGTGAATTTTCATTGTTCATACCGTCAATTTTTAGCATAAAAATACAAAAAAACTCTGGCTTTTTGCAGCAATATTTTTCTGGATTAAAGAAACATTTTAATTCAGTATTTTACCAAGCACTAAAAAAAATCTAAAGACGAACGAGAAGCACTCCAAAGGTCAAGCGGGTACTTCGAAGGTGGAATCACGTTGAAAGAATAAGCCTTTGAGTTCCTAGAGTTGTTTTATCTCGTGCTTTCTATGTTTTATTTTATTCTACATGTTGACCTAGGATTAACCTTATTTACTTTTATTATGTAATGTTTATATTTCTTCTTCTTTTCTACTTATTTTAATTTAGCAATTGCTGAAGATTCCTGTTAGAATACCCCCATGAAGGGAACAAGAATTATTCCCAGATAACAATCCTCATAATTTTGCCATGCGAGCATTTTCACTAATTAAAATGAGCAACCAATGTGCTATAATAATGAACCTTTATATTTATATAAATAAGAATTTTTAACCACCAATTTCTTAATTAGGCCACACGGGCCTTGCAAAAAAAATTAAATCGAACATATGTGCAAACGTTGTGTTATACCCTGTGCTATCCTTTGTGGATGCAGGTAGATTAGGATTAGGTGTATGCTTAGGATTTTATTTTCCTTCGGGTATCGCAAGTTTGATTATTTTTTTAAGAAAATGTTATTAATAGATTAGGCGGGCGTTTGCATCCCCCGAGGTTTTGTAATCTTAATCTTTACTTTTCCACATTTATTTATCGCTTTATGTATGGAATTATCACTTTCCAATTATGTGTAAATCATACATTATAAACTCGAAAATGACATAAGTACAAATATGCACAATTAAGGAACACGATTTTCTGTAGATGTAATTTAATGTGATCCAATAAGAAGTAAGCCACTTATCCCAAACCCGAATCTTTAGATCTTAGTGGACCGTCCACTGGATGTTAAGCCTTATAAGATTCTAATTTCTGGAAGAGCTAATCCAGGAGGAGACTTTTCACTAAGAGATGGCGGATTCAAGGTCGACCAATCTAAAAATGTTTTTACTTTCTCTTTCAAACCTTTCGAGTCCATGACCTGGTACATTTTATTTTCACATAAAACACCTCGGTGGACCACACCTCTCATCTGTGCACTCTTGGCCCATTACTCTTCGTGTCATCCTCTCGCACCACGCAAACATTATAGGAGTCTAAGGTGGCTTGGAAGTCTTGCTGCTTGCCATTATCTATGAGGATATCTCTTGCTCCAGCATTTTCTTTCCTTTGAAAGTAAGGAATTCTTGATCATTAAGCTCACTAAGAAGAAGTGGTCGAATCCTTGGTACGCAAACTGTTGAAAGCATTGCAACAGAGCACTGAAATTTGTTGTAGAGAGTGCAATCTTCAATTTTACCTCCATGTCAAGAATCTTAGGGTAGATAGATGATATGCACCTAGCTGTATAATTAATGTCCTTATCATCAAGTTCTCCAGCTGTTACCAGCTTCCCAACATTCCTTTGTAGATCTTCAACTTTGGTCTTTATGACATTCAGCTTGAAGTGAATGGTCATACCAGTTTCTGGACAGAGTGACTCAATTGGAGGAAGGCTTGGTGTTGGAATCTTAAGAAAGATATTTCCCATGGAATCTAGTAAAAACTTCTGAGACTTTGAGATTTTTGCATCTACGTTGTTGTTGACTTCCATGAAGAAAGTATCTATATTTGAAGTCAGAGAGTCAATGTTCAGCATAGGCTAGTTATCCACTTTGACGGAGATCTCATTGACAATCTTGAGCACTTGATTTAGCTTTCGATCATGATTCATAAAAAATTTGGACATGGTCTCTAAAACCTTCACCATGATGTGGCCGATGTCCTTGGTAGTTTCCACTTCCTTGAGCACATTTTCGATTTCACTGTTGGTGCTCTTCTTGATATTGGCTTGCTCTTCACCGAATTTGTTGAGCTGAACAAGTGCTTCCTTTGCCTTTGGGGCTGAGCAAGTGAGTCATCAGCGTTGGGTTTGGCTAGGCTCTTATTCCTCGCCTTGGAAGAAGTGGCCTTTAGTTTCGATGAGGAGGCGGTGGTGCTGAGTTGCTCTAGCATAGCTGTTAGAGGCACATTATCACTGGTGTCCTTGCTTCCTTTAAAATCCATAATGAAACCATCTTCCTCCTCCTTTGGAATGTCCACAGGCACTACTATTGGTACACACTTGAGCTTGCGCTTCTCTTATGCTTTGTTGAACCTAGTATGCACCTAATTGTAAAGTAGTCTGGTGAAGTGGTTGAGATCCAAGGTCTTCTTCATGGGCACAACTATTTCATCGGACTCCCCCAGAAACTGAGCTATATCTACCTTCACCGCCTTCATCAATTCAGTGATGAGGTAACCATAGTGATAGACGGTAGTCAGCTTGGTTAAGTGGTGAAGAATCACCATAGGCCAGTTAAACCTCTTACCCTCTACCATATGGTAGACCACACACTTTTTGAAGTAGGTGTAGCTAATTATAGACCTAGTCATGGGTAGCAGCATCTTCACCACCAATTCATAGCATGCTCTAGCTATCTAGCTCATTCTGGACGTAGCAATCTCTCCAAACATGTAGTTGGAGGGGAGTTCCCAATCTTTTAGAAGTATCACGGTGTCTTCATCATCGGTTCTATGAAGCTGAGTGCCTTTGTGAACCATATTTAAGATGCTCCCTATCAACCTTGAGTATATGAGAGTGGACTTTCCTCTGAATTCCACTAGCAAGACATTATTAAGGCCTTGGATGGTGTAGAGGTGAGAGTAGAAAGCCTTAATCAGCTCAGACTCTGATGGAACGAACTTAGACTCTGCTGTCTGATAATCCTATGCATGGTTTGATTCCTGAGAAGGCTCTCATAATCGACCTCATAAACCGGCCAAAATCTAGATTATTAGCCTAGTCAACCTTGGTGAATAGAGTTCCAGCTTCAAAGATTAGCTTCTCCATTTTGCCATTAGTGTTGACAATGAGCTTCTTGACAGTCTTTGAGTTGAGTCTAAAAGTATTTCTTGTGATCGCCATTTGAGAAAAGTGAAGAGGGTTTTTGAGAGAAAAGTAAACAGGGTTTTTGAATTCGCAAAAGCAAGTAACCTCTCTTCTTAACTCCTTCAGCGACCTTTTGAGATGGTGATGATATTGGCGCTTCCTCGGCTTAAGATGAGAATTAATGCTAAGATTAACACTTGATTAACCGCCTTAGTAAAATGGTGAGTTTAGCATAAAATGGTTCTAATTCAAAAGCCCATCTTTTTGAAAACATGGGTTTTAATTTTAACTACGAAACTGAATCTCACGATGTTACTTTAAATTTTAGATGGAGTTAAGCACGTGTTATCTCCTAGATGAAATAAGACTTGATCTTCAACACTTAGCCAAAAATCTTGATTTTTCATTATTCTTCCTCATCACAACGAGTTCGCCACTCCAATAAGCTGCCTCAAGATATTGAACTGTTCCTTTGAAAATGGTTCGGTGAATATGTAAGCACGTTATTCCACTAAAGGAACATACTCCAGCTTGAAATCTCCCCTTAGCACATGATATCTAATGATGTGATGTCTAATGTTAACATGCTTCATTGTGCCATGCTGGATTGGGTTCTTGGATAGGTCAATTATGTTTTTAATATACCACATAACTTCGAGACACTTTGACTTTATACCATAATCTTCCAATTGATACTTGATCCATAACAGTTGTACTATGCAACTTCCTGCTACCATGTACTCAAATTTAGTTGGACTCATCGCAACAAAAGTTTGCTTCTTACTGTACCATGAAAGTAAGTATTCTCTAAGGAAATGACTTCCTCTTGTGGTGCTTTTCCTATCTAGGTTATCTCTTCCATAGTCAGCATATGTGATTCCTCTAGGAGTGAAATCCATGCTGTTGGGATACCACAAACTTGCTTCAATAGAGCCTTGCAAGTATCTAAGAATAGGATGATAAAGTAGCAACACTTCAGCTTTTGCCTGAAGATAGAAGGACCAACCATCACAGGGTTTATCAGAGTGTTCTACTCTAACCTCTACACCATTCAAGGGTATAATGAGGTGTTGATGATGGAGTTTGGGGGCAAATCCACTCTGATTCGCTCAAGGATGATTGGGAGCACCCTCAATATGCCTACTAAAGGTACTTAGCTCCACAAAATTGGTGATGAAGATACCATAGTGATTCCTGAGGATTGGGAGCTCCCCTTAAATTATGTGTCAAGGGAGATAGTAGTGAGAGGGATGAGCTAGATCACTAATGCTTGCCACGAATTGGTGGTGAAGCTGCTGCTGCAAAAAATTGGGTCTATGACTAGTTGCACCTACTTTGAAAGGTGTGTGGTCTACCATATGGTAGAGGGTAAGAAGCTGAACTAGACAGTGGTGATTCTTCACCATTTGACCAAGCTGACTACTATTTATCAATATGGTTACCTCATAACCGAATTGATGAGGGCAGCGAAAGTGGACATAACTCAGTTTTTAGGGGAGTCCTGTGATACAATCTTGCCTCTGAAGAAGAAGTTGGACATGTCTCACATCAGCAAGCTGGTTCACAACCAGGTACATACTAGGTATAATATGGCACAACAAAAGTGCAAGCTTAAGAGCGTACTGATAGTAGTACCGATGGACATCCCAAAGGAAGAAGATGGTTTTATGGTGGACTTTGAGGATAGCGATGACTCACATAAATTGCCAATCTCCAGCATCTTGGAGCAAGTCACCACCACTGCCTCCTCTCCCAAGTAGAAGGTTGCTTCCTCTAAGATCAATGGGAAAAGTCCTGCAAAATCTAAAGTCGATGAGGCCCTGCTCATCCCTAGCATCAAAGGAGGTAAATAAAGGCCAAAACTCGAACCCAAAGAGAAGAGGAGGCCAAACTTCATGCTGAGGAGCAAGTGGAGGAAAAAGAAGATGTGACTGAGGTTGATAAGTCCCTGCGCCAAAGAAAGCACAAAATGGTGTTATAAAAAAAAATTTAGGAGTAAGGCGTGGCCAAGAGGTTTAGAGATGAGGAAACTCAAAGTCCTAACGCTGCTACTGAAGTACAAGACATTTTTGCCAAAGCTAAGGGCACTAAGCGCAAGCTTTCTGCCACCAATAGGCCACTACAAAAGAATGTGCAGGTGGTGAGCAGTGAGGAGGATGTTGGAGACACCTCTTCCCTCCATCAGGAAGATTCTGATCTTCCTGATCCCAACATCCCCTGACCCTCTTTCACTCAAACTAAGGAACCCTTTACTCAGTTTGAGCAACTTCAAGCTAGTTAGTCCTTGAGCCAAACAGCTAACCAAGTGGTTCCTCAAAATCCTACCCCTATTTCTTTTGTAAATCCTCAAACCTCTTCTCCTATAAATTCTTCCGAATCCCTAGTTTCTCCTCCTATAAATACTAAAAAACAAACTATAAATTCTCTTCCTTCAAATATTGTAAATCTCCCCTATTCATATTCCTTCCTCCCCTTTCAATAACTAAAATTATCCCATTCATATTTCCTCTCCTACAAAAAGCCATGTTTCTTTCTCTCAAAATTCTTCTCCAGTAAATAATACTCCTACTCCTTCTTCTCTTGTACAAACTCAACACAAAACCTTTCTTGTACAGCCCTTGTACCTTCTATTCTGCTCAAGAAAACCACAACCATTCCCCCTTCTTCTTCAACTATAATTTCATCCAAACCTACCCATTCTTTAAACCCATCCTCTACCCCTCTAACCCTTCTAGTTAGGGAAGTTCCTATTGCTAAAATCTCTGCTTAGCATGGAAAAGCAAGTGGAGAAGATTGAGGTAAATTGTACAGCCCATGATGTATCTAAACCCAGCAGAGAGCTAGTTCGTCAAAACTTGGCTGATACATCTATCTTGGCAGAGATTAGAGAGTTAGCAAGGAAAATTCCCCAACGCTCAAAATCAATGTCGATTTAGATGGAGTAGTAAGCAAATTGCTACTTGCTCAATAATTGACGTGCTTATCCTCTAAACCTAAGGTAAAATTACCTAAGTTCGAACATCACACAAGTTTGCAAAATGAATCTATCTACTTCAAGGAGTTTGAAAAGATTCAAGGTAGCTTGTTTGTTATTTGAAATCATTTGCAAAAGAGAGTACCAAGAGCTTGGTGGAAAAGATGGCTCAGAACTTAATAAGTTTAACGGATTGTGTAGCCCTGCTTAGGGTAGCCATCTCTACTAACCCCATGTCTACTGCATTATCTAACACTATTACAGGTAAGATAAAGGGTATTGTGGATGTTGCTACTCAGTAGTTTAGTCTCTTGAGTACCAACATGGAAACTCAAGTGATACAGATCCATAAACTTGGTAAAGAGCAGGCCAAAACAAAGAAGCTCATCAACTGTAAAATCGAGATCATTCTAACAGAGGTAGAGACTACAAAAGACATCAGCTACAGCATCGCTAGGCTGTTGGAGACCCAGTCTAAGTACTTGCTGAACCATGGTAATAAACAAGACCAAATGGTGAAGCTGTTGGTGGATATCTCTGCAAAAATGAATAAGGCTCCTATGATCAACCTTGACTCTCTCCATACCAAACTGGACTCTCTCTAACGAGAAGTCAATGAGAACATAAACAAAAAGATCTCCTCCTCAAAAAATTTTTTATCACTACAATGGGGAAGATCTTTCCAATATGCCAACTCCAAGCCTACCGCTTACTAAATCTCATTGCCCTAAGACCGGAAGGACCTTTCATTCAAAGCTAAATGTCATGAAGTCAAAGTTAGAAGACAAGACTAATTCTTCCTCCTCAGCACATAGAAAATAGAAAAGCCATGTACCTAGTAGTTAAACTTGCAATAGGACTTAGCATTGTAATCTTAATTCAGGACATAAGTAATGTATTGATTAAGTCACTTTTTTTATCAATCAAATTGCAATTTCTATCTCAAGTTAAGATCTTCTTAACCTTAATTTAATATGTTGTATGTATGTTTCTGCTGGGTGTTGGATATCTGATGCAGGAACTCATACAAGAGACTAATTTCAAAGAAAAGTTGAAGTAAAACAAAGTCCCAAAATGAAGAAAATCCTCTAAGTATAAGGGGAGCTGAGCTGCTTGTAGAAGATTCACTCAATATGGGGGAGTTCAAGTTGACTAAGGGAAGTCACTCAGCATAAGGGAGTCTTACATCACTTTCTAAGTATTTCTTATATCTTTAAACTACTTTATTCAATTAATCTCTTCTACTACCTGGTTTGCTATCTATCCAAAATGGGAGAGATTGTAGAACCTAAGTAAATAGTACTTCACACTACTTAAACATTTTGGAAATAGCAAACTGACTAGGATATTGAAATTAATTGAGTACTAAGTATACTCTTAATTAATGAAGTTGACTTGAGTTTGTTTAAGGGAAAACAACTCAGTTTGTTGAGTAAGTAATTAAATTACAGCTTAGAAGTGGGAAAACCTGAGTATGTGCTGAGTACTACGTAGATTAGAAGAATATCAACTCAGCTATGCCAAGTTAGCTTTAATTGATTAAAAGCTATATTCATTGACACTTAGATAATTAAATGACAACTATGTTGCTAACATCTTCTGTGAGAAATGGAATATTCTTTCGATGTTTTTCAGGTTAAAAAGCATAGAAATTAATGAAAATTTCTAGTGGTCCTCGCAATTAAAAAGGGTGTCAGTACGGAATGTTGTTGATTCCTCACTAAAGTCAAAGATAAAAAGAATCCTCTAACAAGCACCATTTTCTCAGTGTCTCCGCGAGCATCAGCAATATCAACTAATCACAAGATTCCACATTGCATTTTGCACACCTCTCTCTCAATTCGTTTTGCTTGAAGACAAATGAGAATTTCTGAATGGGACTTTATTACACCTCAATGTTCAAATTTATATTTCTAAACATCCTGGAATCTGTCTCTAACGGGAAGATTCAAAATATATGAAGAGAAAGGAAATTGAAGAACTGCAAGAATGAAAAGTTTGCAACGGCTACTTCAAAAAGCTTCAAGTATGAATATAAGATAGAAGCGGACGTTCAAACTTAGTGAATCACCTCAAATTTCTTTAAGAGCTAAACCTCTACGCAAATACTCCCAGCTTCAAGAAATTCCAAATTCAAGCAATCAACAAACAACAATTTCATTTTTGTTTATAATAGAGAGAATCAATTACTTAGATTTCACATTGCAAGGATTCAACATTTTATAAGTTGAATCCAATTTGCACTTTCATTTCATACATGAGTGTCAGTTTGGGAAGTGTACCCAAACAAAGTTGAGTGGTAGTTAAAAAGAAGGGTACTTTCTGTAAAATTGTATCTACCTGCTGTAAAGGCTACTTTGCCTAAGTAAGGAACGGACACTAGTGGATTAAAGCTCGAAAAAGGAATCTGGGGAATGGAGGTAGGCTCGGGGCCGAACCAGGATAATCAGGTGTTGAAGTTCTGAACTTAAGCTTTAGCTTTTTGTTTGCCACTTTTCCACTGATAAGTTTAATCCCTTAATGGTTCTGAAAAGTTTGTTCGTGAAACTTGGCTATACTCGTCCAATAAAACTTATCCTTAATAATAATGCCAACAACTTGTTCACGAAAAATGTAGGTGTTGTCAATACCCCTTATAACATAGAAAAATGATGATAACTGAAAGTATACAGTTGCGATGTAGTTTTAAAAGATATCGAACCCACAGGGAAGGAATAGCTCTGAAGATCAACAAGGAAAGATAAAGTAAAGGAAAATAAAAATAGTTTTGAGATTTTTATAATGGAAAGATCAGAATGAAAAGTAGAGTAAATATAGATGTGATAGATGAGAGACTCTAAATACATAGATTTTCACCATGAACAATTATAGCAGAGAAAACATGCAAGATCAACAAAGATGTTACGACTCACTAGACTAATCTAACAAACCCGGTTTGACACACTCAGATGTTCCAAAATTCACCGTAGAGCAACACATGAAATAACTTTTCAAAACCTAGCACAAACGAGATAAAACTTTTATATAAACCTGGACAACGTCAATACTATGCTTAGTACGGGTCGCTCTCACATAGCCATATTTAGTAAGTTACCATTCCAAAAATGTTGGCTCACTAAACAGTGTTATATCATAGATCCAGTGATTATATACGACATTGTTAACCCTAAAACTACTCTTAAAATTAACGCCAACGCATATAACTTGATTAACATAAAAGACTTCACACGAAATACGCATTATGACACATAGACATATCATAAACTTTGAAATAGAAAGTATAAGTAGAAAGTAAAGAAAAGTTGTAAGGTATGCAAGTGAAAGCTAAAGTTGATCAAACCGTATCCACTCTTTAATGGGAGTTGTCAATTCCCGCAATTCCTGCATCTACTTTGAATTCGGTCTCGGCCCATACAGAACCTCCACTAGGATGCTATTCTTTACGAATATCGAATAAACGAATATTGAAGAATGAAAACTTTTATTGATAAGTGATTTTCAAGTACACTTATACAACAATCACTCAAGAATATAGAGAAATCTAGTGATCGAAACAAGGATTTGAATCACTTAAATATTTTCTCGCTAATGCTTAAGAACGTAGCGAACTCTCTATTTATACACTATATTTGCACTCTAACATTTTCCTCTATCTTTCTGCACCATGTGCCACTGTGCACTCACAAAATTTGTGAGATTTGGAGCCCTATTTATAGATTTCAAAGGGTTGCGTCTATCCAAACGAAGGGTTGTGTCCATTGGTGAAAGATTGCATCTCTTCATTGTGATTGGTTGAGAAGCTTTGATATAATCCATAATGGATAAGCACCTTTTCATGATTGGATGACTCTTGATAGGTGTTTGTTCGTTGGTAGTTGATGGCAGTTGATGGCGGCTGTTAGTTAAAAAGATAATACCAGAAAATCGTCATGTCGCGATCGCGATATACATGTAACGATCATGAATCTTTGATTGGCAATCTTCTGATTCTGAAGTAAACAAGTCACGACCGAAATGATTGTCACGACCGTGAATTGAGTTTTACTCAGAATTCTTCTTGTAACTTCACCGTTCTTCGACACCTTCGATCCTAAGCCAAATCTTCAAGTTCCACGCATCATTTTGCACCTTTTTTACTCTTTTTTCATAGAATTCCACTTTAGCTCATTTCATAGAATTCCATCTGCATTTGCATAAAAAAACAACTGCATACCACGTGAAATCTTTTATATGAAGTATAAAAATGACTAAAACTAGAGTGTTTATTGTATAAAATTTATATGATAATAAGTGTAATTATACACTTATCATACCCCTACACTTAACTTTTGCCTTGTCCTCAAGGTAAATTCAACAAAAGTGTATAAATTTGGTAAACAAGTTCATACCTTATTTGGTGAAAGACTATTGTAGCGAGTATCACATTCCACGTTGAAAAAGATTTCAAGAAGAAGTTCAAAATTTCCCACAAATTAGTAATGTGTAGTTCATATAGCTCAGTTGCATACCTTTGTTCTTAATGGAGAGTCAACCGAATCGCATCTTCATATAAGCGCTATATGCATACTCGAATATTACCTTCTCTTAAGTATAGTAAAAAGCATAAAGGACATAGAAAGCACACTTTGATTAATTTCTCTCAAGGCATTTTTAGGTAACCTAGGATGCTAAAACACTCTTAGTGGTTGCATTTTATGGTCCACACCACTCTCCCCTTTTTTCAGTGGTTGCATTTTATGCTCCATATCACTCTCTCATTTTTTTTCTTTTAAGAATATGTTTTTGAAGTACTTTGTACTTTGCACCCATTTTTCATGCTATGGTTTCTTTTTTTTCACTCAATGAATGGTTGCAGTTTCTGCTCCGTACCATTCCTCACCTTTTGCATAACTCATTGGTTATCCTCTCTTTCTTTTGATTTTTCATTAATACCCTCATCCTTTATTGATCAATGTCAAAGTATTATGGATATAGTTTCCCTACACTTTAAACACACTCAATACTTATAGGA
>CATIWQ010309568.1:0-19509 GCA_949673415.1 Euphorbia schlechtendalii
AAGGAGTGTATTGTATTGGTTACTATTGCAGAACCGGATCAAGTCATAAGCACGTGAGATTTCAAGTATCGGGGGATCATACGCCTTTGCTAAAAAGCTTATTTGATCGTTTAGAGTTATCAGGTTCCGTATCGGTCTGGAACATTGAGCCTAAAGGTTCTTGGATGGGAAGCCAAGTTTAGGTTAACCTCTAGCAGCTCTATACTTCGGGATCGTATGAGGTCACACACTTTCGGCCTTTACTAGACTAAGTAAAGAACTTAAAGACTGGGTCCATATCAAGAATATAAAGAAAGTCAAAATCGTTAGATGAATTATTAATTGGTTGGACCAAATAATAATTAAAAGGATTTAAAGTAGGAGTTTTGAGAAAAATTGCACGGGGTGAATCAAGGGAAATTTTACTTTTTCGAGTGGGCCCCACGAACATGGGATGTTCATGGGTGGGGCCTGCATGGCTGCCCCATGAGGAAAAATTACTCGCAGGCTGCTAACATGCATTGGCACATGGCCAGCGCATGCTGGTAGGCAACAGGTCGGCAAGGGCTTACGCGTGCCTACTTCACAGGCCCGCCAGGTTGGGCTTTCGGGATAGCCTGCAAGTCTATCTTGCAAGATAAGGCAAGCCTGTTAGGGCTTACCTTGTGTGGCAACTTATAGCCCAAGCAAGCGAGCTGTGCGGGCGGGTCAACTCGTGGAGCCTAAGAATCCATGCGTGTGACCTACATGTGGGATGGGGATTTTCCCCATCCCAAATTGCCTAAAAGAGGAGCTTTCAGCTCCCTTTTTCCCTATATACAGCCTCCTCCTTCTCCTTTGTTTCTCACTTTAGCTCAGCCTTCCTTCTGAGTTTTGACATATTTTCTTCATGAGCTTTTTGCAAAATCCTCCATGAGTTTCTCCATCATCGCAATAATTCTTTTGAAGGCTCATTCATATTTTAAAGAGAGTCTTCTAAGTTATAGTTTTGGGTTGGTCTTTGAGTGGTCTAGCAGCTGTTGTTTACCAATGAGTTCTTCCTCGACAAGGGGTTTTGGTCAATGAAGATCCGTGTGGATCAATCATAGAGGCTATCCTAATTTGGAGGCTACTGCTAACAGAGTGCTATTAAATTATTTTAATGGAACACCACACCAAAGGAAGGCATGCATCAACTAGTAATGCTCTCAACTTAGATGCTAGGTTTCTTTTAATAAGTTTAATAAACCTATGGTCATCCATGAAACGTTTCAACTTAAGTTATATCAATCATGGCATGCTTAGGAGATCCTTTAGGGGAAATTTTAAGTTTTGAAATTCCACCTGTCAAGTTTGTGTGTTCAATTACTATCTTAATTAACCAACAAAAAGTACGAGAATACATGTCTTGTAACACAAAAAATAGTCCATAATGAATTTCTATCAAGATAATGTAACTTTCACATACATTTCAAAAGAAGGCGGCAATTGATTAGCTTGAAGTCACGAATATAAAGACCCAAGCTCCTTCAGTAAATTGATCATTTCTCAATAAAATTTGCTAATACCACTTGAGTTGGTGTCTCCTCTCCATAGAAAATTACGCATCAGCCTTACAAGATTAACATTTACGCATTCCAGGATTTTAAAGATTGCCAATAAATAAATTTGTAAAGAAGAAAGCACCTATTTAATTAGAACTGACCTCCCTGCGTAAGATAGGAATCACCCTTTCAATTTGCTAATCGATTATGTAATTTTAGAATTAGAGGGTCCCAATATGATGTGGGAACACACTTCATGCTAAGTGGCACACCAAGGTATTTTATTTGAAATTTCTCAACTTGATAGTCAAGGGAAGAGGCACATATATAGAGCAGCGAGTCTTGCACATCAATACCCATAATCAAGCTCTTATTATAATTTATTTTCAGCCCCAAAATTAGCTCAAAACACTTAAGAACATGCCTAAAATTGGATATAATTGATTTGTCCGTCAATAGGAAACAAACTGTCTCATCTGCAAATTGGAGAGCGAGATGTCCAATAGTGTGTCACTCAAACTAAATCTGGGCAGCATCCACTCTCTTATACTCACATCAAATAACTTCTTCAACCCCTCAACTACTAGAATAAATATAAAATGGGATATCGGGTCCCCTTGTTTGACTCCTTTCTGCAATCGTATAAGCTCTATGGATAGCCTATTTACTAAGATGGATGTTGAAGACCCCTTGCATTAATTAGCAAGTCAGTTGATCCATTTTTCATCGAATATCATATGTCTCATAACCGCATGAATATAAACCAAGAAACGCTGTCAAATGCCTTGTGAAAATCTAATTTAACAACTAGGCAAGACCGCTCATGCGAATGAATGGAATGAAGAACTTCTAACACTAGATCATGAATTTTCCTTCCTTTTATGAATGGAAATTGATTTCCAGAGATTAGACGAGGGAGTAACACTTGTAGATAAGATGATAAGAATTTTTCCACAATTTTATAAATTTCGTGTATCAAAGCGATCGGCTTGTAATTAACAATAGAGAAAGAATCAACCACTTTCTGTACTAAGACAGTAAGTGATATCTTAATCGAAGATGTCAGCCTAGATATTGAGTGAAAGTTGCTCAATAAATTCATAACTTCACCCTTTAAGTGTGGCCAAAACCTCTAGTGGAAGTAGAAGTTAAATTTATTTGATCCGGGTGCTTTGTTTTCACCACAAGAGGATACCGTTAACCATGCTTCCTCCTCGAAAAAGGATGCAATTAGCCTATCAGTAGAATCACGATGAATTGTATTGAAGTTCAAATATCTCAAGGAGAATATGACAACCTTGAGAGCTAGAATAGCTGTGTACAATAGAGGCGAACGATTGATATAATTTTAGTCGAGTTGTGTACTAGTCTGTTGTCAATTTCAAGTTGAGAGATGCGGTTGTGTCGATATCTGGCGGAGGCGATGCGATGGAGAAATGCGGTGTTGTCATCGTCAAATAGCGACCAAGTTACCATTGATTGTTGATGCCTCAATTTTTCCAAATTATGACATTGTTGAAAAAGAGCTTGATTGGCATTGCGAAGGGCTTCCGACTCAACAAGTCCCAAAGGACTTGTGTTAAAACTTGAAGTAAGATTGAGCACTGTGCATTCAAGGTCCTTTAATTCATCTTCCAAGCCACTGAAGTTCTTAAGATGCCACCGTCTAATTGAATACTGTCAATGTTGTTCACGAACAAAATAAACGAGTTTGTTCGGAAAAAAATTAATGAATTGTTCACAAACATAATAATGAGTTGTTCGTGAATAGCTCGCGAACAAACAAACACAAATAGAATTTTGAGCTCGAACTCAAGTTCGGCTCGGCTCGTGTTCGTTTAAAACTTAAACAAACGAACACAAACATGCCAAAACTCCGCTTGACACGGCTCGTTTACAACCCTAAATGCCAACTCATCAAATTAATTGATATTTTAATATTGAACATTGAAACACTTTATTTAATTGGTGATTAATTTTTTTATTATTTAATTGCACAATTTTTAATGAAATAGACAATAATGTTGTCGTTTTTTAAGATATCGCTGAAATAGGGCATGATTGACGTTGTGAAGGGCTTACAACTCGCGAGCCCCAAAGGACGTGTGTTGACACTTGAAGTAAGATTGAGCACCATGCATTCAAGGTCCTTTATTTTATTTTCCAAGTCACTGAAGTTCTCAAGATGCCATCGTGTAATTGAATATTGTCAATGTTATTCGCAATAAAATAAACGAGTTTGCTCGAAAAAATTAACGAACCGTTCACAAAGAAAATAATGAGTTGTACGTGAACAGCTCGCAAACAAACTAACACAAACAGAATTTTCAAACTCAAGTTTGGCTCAACTCGTGTTCATTTAAAAATTAAACAAACAAACACAAACATGCCAAAACTCGGCTCGGCACGGCTCTTTTACAGCCCTATATGCCAACTCATCAAATTAATTTATATTTTAATATTGAACATTGAAACACTTTATTTAATTTGCGATTGAATTTTTTATATTATTTATTTACACAATTTTAAATGAAAAATAAAATCATGTATGGTCATTTTTTGAAAGATATTGTTGAAAAAGAGCATGATTTGCGTTGCGAAGGGCTTCCAATTCCGCTAGCCCCAAATGACGTGTGTTGACACTAATTGAAGTAAGATTGAGCACCGTGCATTCAAGGTCCTTTATTTTATCTTCCAAGCCATTGAAGTTCTCAAGATGCCACCGTCTAATTGAATATTGTCAATTTTGTTTGTAAACAAAGTAAACGAATTCGTTCGAAAAAAAAATTAACGAACTGTTCATGAACAAAACAATGAGTTGTTTGTAAACATCTTGCGAATAAACGAACACAAACAATTTTTTTGCTCGAACTCAAATTCGGCTCAGCTCGTGTTTGTTTAAAAATTAAACAAACAAACACAAATATGCTAAAACTCGACTCGGCACAGCTCGTTTACAGTCTTAAATGCCAACTCATCAAATTAATTGATATTTTAATATTGAACGTTGAAACAAATAAATGGTGGTTAAACCTTTTTTTAATTATTTAATTACACAATTTTAAATGAAACACGCAATCATGTATGATCATTTTTTAAAGATATTTTCTATTTTCAAAATTATTGACATGTCATCAATGTAAATTTATATTTCATACGTTACATAATTTTAGAATTCACCATCTAATAAAGATGCTTGAACTGAGAGGAATAATCTTAATTTAGTTTAACTGTAAAAACAAGAAAAGGCGAAGAGATTCATTATTATTTAGAATCGTGTGAAAATTAACAAAATAGAAACAAAAACATTTATTCGATGATAAGTCTTGTTTTTATATAGGCTTCTTGCACACAATGTTGATAATTAATTGTATAGTTATAGAAAACTGTTTCATTACTTTTTAGGAATAATCTTTAATTTAGTTTAATTGTAAAAATAAGAAAAGGCGAAGAGATCGAACATTATTTAGAAATGTGTGTAAGTTAACAAAATAGAAACAAAAACATTTATTCAATGATAACTAATTCCTGCTAACTACAGCAATTATATTTATGACTAGCTTTTAATGAAACAGCTACCCTTCACATCTACCCAACTTATATTTCTCTACCCATTTCAGACATTTTAATTATTTTCACGAGCATAGGGTAAATAATTAGAAATCGCGTTTTGAGTAAATACACTACTACCTCCTCTATGTTATAAAAAATTATTATAACTTCTTTACATTTTACGATTTTCATACTATAACCTCCCTGCATCTTTAATTATGTGTATTTCTATCAAAATTCTTAACATAATAAGTATTTGTTAGCATATTTAGTTTTATTTTGTTTGTATTATAAGGTTTGTAATATTAAAAAGTACATTTTTTATAATTTGTAAGACATTTTTGTAATTTTCAATGTATAATTTCATTAGATAAAATAATAATAAATAACTTTTTTGAGCAATTTTAATCCATAACATATTAAAATATGATATATAGGACCATTTTATATTCATAAACATATATTATGTTAAAAAATTTGATATAAAATGAGATAATATCTAACACAAGGAGGTTGTAGTGTGAAAAAGACAAAACGTAAGAATGTATAAATTATTTTTTAAAACACAGGGAGGTACTAGTATATTTGTTCAAAATACAAGGAGGTTATAATTATTTACTTTTTAAATATTATACGGGATGACTAAATTATGTTGGACAAGATGTAAGAAAAAAAACTTTTATTTTAATTTGAAAATATAATAGATATACGGGGAGTTAAATAAATGTTATCAAATGAGTTTTACTTGTAACAACAAAATGTTGCAATAAGTGGTGAAAGGTTAAAGATTACAATTTACAACTACTTATTGGAGGAAATATCTGTCATCGAACAAAACTAATAAACCAATTTTTATGCATCAAGATGTGTTTGGAGACACTAATTAGAGAATTTAATTCATTTTATTTCATTTTTTATACAAATTTTATCAGTAAAGAGAGTGAAGTGAAATGAAATGATATCCTTGAAAATCAAGGGTTCCAAACATATCCTATGCACCAACAAAATTCATACTTTTTTGTGTGAACCATATATATTGTTTTGGAAAATTTTCAAGGCTCTTTACTGTACATAATAAAATTCAAACAAAAGTATCATCTCAATACGTTCCCAATCGATAAGTATATATTTTTTTAAAGAAAACAATATATAAGTATAAAATTAATTTGTCTTCTGTCAACAATAATATACTTTTGACATTTATGACAAAATTACAAATATGTGTCTAGATGATGATAGAAGAAAAAAAATGATACAAAATGTCATTGATCCATCTTTACTTATTAATTTATTTGCACTTCATATTATCAAACACATTCTCAAAAAATTTCTGCAAATTTACATAGCAGGGAGATAAGAAGAGAAATATTTTTATGAATTGTAAATGATATATTATTTAATGATGTAATAAATTTTTTGTTAGTTTTTATCAAAAGATTAATAATCATTGATAAATAAAAGATACTAAATTAAATACCAAAAAATGATTTGGTGATCACGCTTCCCTCCCAATATGAAGCAAGAATGTGGGAAAATTATAATAGGGGCCGGATTCAAGGGACCTTTCTATCGCATGAATGACACGTGTTCCACATAATTACTTTATGCTATTATTTTCCATTATTTTAATTGATAATGGAACACATGTCGTTCATGCGGGAGAAAGGTCCTTTGGACCCGGTCCCTATTATAATTATCTCAAGAATGTGAGGGTTTAGTAGTTCTATTCTTAAAAGGTTACTTAAAAGCAAAATGTCTTGTATAACTTTTAAAGTACTGAATGGTAATTAATAGTGCGAGTAATCAATAATGACATGGGAAAATTATATGAAAAAGAGACGCATTTTGTGAAGAAAAGAAAATTTTAGTAAGTGATATAAATGTGGGAAGTGTTTGCGAGGGAGAAAGAGAGAGAAAATGGAATATTCAATAATGAAGAAGAAGAAAGCAGCAAACTTGGATTATGCCAAAGAGAGAAGACAGGCAAGACAAGATTTTCTCACCATTCAGCTTCAGATTGATCATTGTTTAATGAAGGTTATTTATATTTTCAACTATTTCTCATACTTAATTCAATTCATGAAATTACTTAATTAGTAGCTCAGTAGATGATATCTGTCTTTTGTTAATTCTGCAGATACCTTATGACGGACTAATCATTCAAGAGGTAATTTTATTTTAATTATAGACATCTATCTCATCTTATAATAACTGTAACAATAAATTGTAATCCCACCTTACCTATCAAATTAAATTGTTCCATAAAAAGTTATTAATAGTTTTCTGGATGCAGAGCTCAGGGTTTGATATATTGTAGGCTCAATTTGCTGATTAAATATATCAACACGACAGTAAATTTAAATTTAATGTTGGACGTTCCCGTGCAAGAGATTGCCAAATAGGTTCTTATAGTTAGATATTTTTTAGTTAATCTCAATGATAGCTAGTAAATTAAGTTATCCTGAATTTACAATTAGTATTAGGAGGATATTAGTTTGATTCCATAATGGATTTTCAACTTTGTTTTGACTGAGTTCTAATAAAAGGACCAAGCGTGAAAAGTATTAAAAATCGATTTAATTGTATAATACTGAAAATAATGAGTTATGAAGTCAGTTAACATGTTTTTCACTTGAATTTCTTGCTAGAGGTTAGAAGCATAAGTTTAATGGCCAAATGAATCACCGGTTCCCTTTAACTTATCTTATTTTCGTCTACCAATGAACTTTAAAAACTTGGATGCACATCAACTTGGTAAAAGTGTATCAATTTATCATTTGAATGTTACATGTGAACTTTTGATTAAAGTTATAAAAAGCAGATAAACGTCATTTTTAAATAATAAAACCAATCAAAAGATTTTGTTAGAGGACAAACTAGTACACTTTCTCAAAACAAGTTAGCTATGTGAAAACGTTACAAAGTTATGAAGGAAATAGGCAAAATGAAAGGTTAGAGGTCTGTTTGATTGTGGAAAATTGAAATTTTACAGAAAAATTTTCAAGAAAAACTGAAAAATGGAGTTTGCTGTTTGGTTGTAAAATTTTCTATTTGGAAAATTGGAAAACAGTTTTCAGAATTTTCTATTTTATTCCTTAACTCAGAAAACGGCTTTTTGATGTTTTCTGAAATTTTCAAAACTCAACAAAATACAAGTTTTATATAAGTACCACAATATTCTATTATTTAATTTATTTTTTCCTAATATATATAGTTATGTAGAAAATTGTTAATAAATAATCAAAGAATAATTTTTAATATACACTTAGTTTATATATTTAGTCATTTTTCCAATTTGCATTTAACTTTTTTTAATATTTAGTCTACTTAATTTGACTCTCTTGTATTTTTTAATTAATAATATTTTAAATTAATATTTATTATTTAAAAAGTAAAAAATTGTATATTGAAAATTATTTTATATGTGGATAATTCTTTATGCTTTCGATTTTTCAATTCATCATTTAGGAAATCGAAAATTGTAAAATTTGATAAAAAAATATCACTAAAACATGAAAATTAAGGAGGTTTTCTCAAAACTTCTTAAAAAGTCACTTATGTCTTATAAGTGACTTTTTTAAGAAGTAAGTCTGACTTACTTTTAACTTCTGTCTTATTTTTAACTTTTAAGTTAAAAAAAAAGTTATCAGAAACACTTCATTGTCTGAATTATAAGTTAAAATCTCCTTAAAAGACACTTTTAAGTTAAAAGTTGAAAAGGAAAAGTTTTGAGAAATACCCCCTAAATATCAAATAAAGATGTTTTCATAAATAAAACTATAGTTTCGTAAACTTGAAGCATATTCATCATAAAAATTACACGATGTAATAAGTTTTAAATGTGCTAAAGGTAAGATTTGTCATTTTTAAACCAATATCAAGATGCACATGAATCAACTTATATTTATAATTGAATTAAAAAAATTTTTACTTTATCATTTTTTAGTTTAAAATTTATATTTGTCATTATTTATATTATAATATTTTTTTTTTCATTTCTAATATTTATAACAAGTAAAATATATTATTCAATTTTTTTAGAAAATAAAAAACTGGATTACTAAACAAAAATGAACATGTCATCTGTTTTTCAGTTTTTTATTTAGCAAACTGAAAACTTAAAAATTTTAAAAATGAAAAGAAAACTGAAAATGAAAAATGAAAAAATTTTTCTAAAACGAAAGCTTATAATTTTTAGCCTTAAATATTTTGAAAAGTTCCTCTTTACGTCATTCATCCACTGAATCTCCGGTTTATATTATTTAAGAAACAATATTTTTTAAGTTTGATATTTTATTTGTGTAGGCCATCAAATGATATGCCATGTTAATTAATTAAATAAAATTGATCTCCATGACAAAGAATTAGTCATTTTAATAATCTAATTTACATTTTTAAATATGCTACTTTTTTTTAATAAATTATCAAGTCCAATGAAACATTAACGAGTATACTAAAATGGTTTGTTTAGACCTAAATATTACTATTGTTTTAAAATTTCTAATTCTAATGCCAAATTTTTCTTCATTTAAGTTAATTATAAAAATATTTCTCTTGTTTAATAAGGATAAACTCAAAAATTAAGTATAAAAAATCACAAAATGTTATAAAATAAATTTCTTGAAATGTTATTGTAGCGATTTAATCCCAAGAACACATTCAAACATCAAATAAAAGCAGAAAGTAAATGACACAGATTTTTTACTTGGTTCTTTCTGATTGGACTTAAAAGGTCAATCTTTTGAAGAAGTAATCCAAGGATCTAAGGAGAGTTGCTTTCATTGATTGCATGAACAAGATGAAGATTTATCGAGTTTGAAACCCTAAAAATATCTCTAAAACTAGCAAGAACAGCTAAAGCATAAACAGAAAATATACAGAGATATTACTAACCAAGCCACACTAAGAGTTCGCGAGAACTGAGTATATATAAGAACCTTGTAACAGAAACGAAACCGCCTTAGCAAACTTCTCATCACACCGTTGATGAACTTAATCAGCATCAAAGCACAGAGACCATACATGCAGAAGGATCAAGTGGCAGCAAGAGAATAGAAAAGATAAGAGGAATGGCTGAAAGACAAGAAACCCTAAAATAGGCTTATAAAGGGTGCCAAACACTAAAACAGTGTGTTTTAGTGTGGTACCCAAAATGAGCTTGAATTAAGCAGGGGCTTTCACAAAAGATAAAGGCCTTAAATATTACAGAACTAAAAACATAAGGAATAAAAATTTATACAAGGCATAGATGGACAAAACTAAACACTAATTGACCACTAAGCCTAACAATCTCCACCTTGGACATCATGCCTTCTGAATGAAAGCCTTCTCATCCTTTGATCAGTAGAGGGAAATCACCATGAATCAAGACTTTGGTAAACCATTTGACACAGAGTCAAATGATATCAAACCAAGTCTTTTGAGGGTAGCTTGAAATTTATCAACAAATTGAAGTTTAGTATAAACATCAGCAGGATTAATGCTTGTATGAATTTTATCAACACATACAAAACCATTTGAAATTACATCTCTTACAAAGTGCAACTTAATGTCTATGTGTTTAATTCTTTCATGGAACACATCATTCTTACACAAATGTATTGCTGATTGAGAATCACAATTTACTTTTAATAAATCTTGTTTAAAACCTAACTCAGAGATAATGCCTTTTAACCACAGAGATTCTTTAATTGCTTCAGTTAAGACAATGTATTCTGCCTCTGTAGTAGACAAGGTAACAACATGTTGCAGACAAGATTTCCAACTAACAAAGTTATTTCTAACTAGAAAACAATAGCTAGATGTTGACCTTCTTTTGTCAAGGTCTGCAGCATAATCATAATCACAAAAACCCTCAATACTAACATTTTTATCTTTATAAATAGATTTATAATCCAAACATAGAAAGGGGGAGCCAAGCAAGTATCTACATAACCATTTTACAGCAGACCAATGTGATTTATCAGGGTTACTCATTTATCTACTGACTAAACTCAGAGCAAAAACAATGTCAGGTCTTGTACAGACCATAAAATACATAAAAGACCTAACCACATTTTGATAGGGAACTCTAGACATAAACTTAGCTTCTTCTCTATCTAAAATAGGTTTACCAAGTTTCAATTTAAATTGACCTCCAATAGGGGTAGTCACAGACTTATTATAGTCTAAGTTAAAGTTCCTTAGAACTTTTTTAATATATTCCTTTTGAGAAAGTCTTAAATGACCATTAACTCTATCCCTTAAAATGTCAATGCCTAGAATTCTTCTAGCTACACCCAAATCCTTCATGTCAAACTTAGTTTTCAGTTTATCTTTAAGTTTTGTTATCTCAATTTTACTTTTATAGGCAATGAGCATATCATCTACATATAACAACAGATATATGTAATCATTATTGATTAATTTGTAAAAGTACACACATGGATCTAATTACTCCTACTAAAATTGAGAGTTAACATGAACTCATCAAACCTCAAGTACCTTTGCCTTAGGGATTATTTAAGTCCATACAGAGATTTCTTAAGTTGATAAACAAAATTCTCTTTGCCTTTTACAGCAAAACCTTCAGGTTGACACATATGCAATTCATCCTCAAGATTACCATGTAAAAAGGCAGTTTAACATCAAGTTGTTCAAGCTCAAGATTATAAAGGGTAGTTAGAGACAAAATTAACCTTATAGATACATGTTTAACAAAAGGGGAAAAGATTTCATTATAGTCAATGCCTTCAACTTGGTGAAAACCTTTTACAACAACTCTGGCCTTGAATCTTTCAGATTCAACACTAGGAACAGGAGGTTTTCTCCTAAAGACCCACTTACAGCCAATAATTTTCTTATTAACAGGTTTAGGGACAAGATTCTAGATTTGATTCTCTCAAGAGAATCCATCTCTTCATTCATGGTAGTTTGCCATTTTAACCAATCAGTACTCTACTTTGCTTCAAAGTATGATTGAAGATTTGTGGAATCCAAGCCAATAGCAGTAAGCACAGACTTTTCAACAAAATGAGAATAGTTACAATCATATAAAATGTAATAATTAAACCTAATAGGCATTCTAGTTTCTCTTCTAGGTCTTTGATATTCTGTTTGAACTATATGATTTTGGTTTAAGTCTGGTTCTTCATTGTCACTTAAAACCATGTTCTCTTGATTTATTTGATTATCCTCATTCAAATGACGATGACCATGATCATTGAGGTTTAAAGCATCTAGCTCCACCTCAAATAGATTTCTATTTAATTGACCATTTTCAATCTTATTAATTTCAATCTTAGCAAAAACATATTCATTAAAGGTAACATCTTTACTGATGAAAATTTTATTCTCACTTAAAGAACAACACTTATAGCCTTTGGTTCTAGTAGGATAGCCAATAAAAATACACTTTTTGGCTCTAGGGTCAAGGTTTGACTCAACACTATGAACATATGCAGTGCAACCAAAGACTCTAAGGTGAGTATAACTACTAGCTTTCCCATACCATATCTCATTAGGACTCTTAAATTTAATGGATGAACTAGGAGATCTATTAATGAGATAACAAGCAGTAGAGGTAGCCTCTGCCCAAAAATTATGGTCAAGACCAAATTCATAAAGCATACATCTAACCTTATTTAGAATTGTTCTATTATATCTTTCAGCAATCCCATTTTGTTATGGGTTGTAGATGCAGGTTCTATGTCTACTTATGCCATTTTTAGTACAAATTTCATTGCAGGTTGTGTTAACAAATTCAAGTCCATTATCAGTTCTTAGAGTCTTAATTTTAGGCCCCTTTTGATTTTCAACAGAGGTTTTCCACTCAACAAACTTGTTAAACACATTAGATTTGTTTCTTAGAATATATATCCAGACCTTTCTGGACCAATCATCAATGAATGTAACAAAGTACTGACAACTAGACAAAGACATGAGAACAAAAGTTGAGCCCCATAAATCACTATCCAAGCATGATTTAGAGGACCCTTGGGCAGAGCTAAAGCCTTGTTTATGGGATTTTCCCATAATGCAGACTTCATAGGGATTCAAAGATACAAAATTAGGTAAATCAAGATTTCCTTGCCTTTGCAAGTTAACTAGACCTTTTTTACCAATATGACCTAATCTTTTATGTCATGTTTTAGTTTTAACATTAAGACTGATATTATCAACTAAACTAGTATACACAGAGCCAAGGAGGTAATACAAACCATTTGATAGGGAACCAATAAGAAGAACTTCATCCTTCCTAGTAACATGTAAAGCTCCACCTTGAGCTTTATATGTGAGACCTTTACTATCAAGATGACTAAGTGAAATGAGATTCCTTTTCAACTTAGGAATGTGTCTCACTTCACTTAAAATAAGCCTTTTACCATTATCAATTATAAGTTGAATTTTACCAATTCTTAGGATTTCACATGTACAGTCATTTCCCATTAAAACTGTACCACTTTAAATTTCTCAAATTTAATAAAACATTCTTTTTTAAGTGACATTTGAAAGGTGCATCCTGAATCTAGAATCTAGGATTCTAGGTCTCCAAGCTGACTAATGGTGAGGGCATCTATATCATGTATATCAGCAATATTGTTAAATGCCCCTTGGTTCTGATTATTGTTATGATTAGATTGGTCTTGTTGTCTAATTCTAGTTCTGTAGTACTTCCTAGTATGTCCCTTTTTATAACAGTAGAAACAGGTGACATCCTTTAAACTTCTAGGTTTACTACTACTAGAAGCTTCATTTTTAGACTCTTGTTGATTATTATTCCATTTATTACCTTTTGATTTACCATTTTTCTTTTTATCTTTAATGAACAAACCTTCTGACGCATTTGGTTTACTCTTTCTTTCAGATTTAAATTCTAATTCCTTCATTTTCAGAGTAAAAACTGTCATATATTTCTAGGTTTTCTCTGCCATACTTAAAAGCTTCTTTAACAAACTTAAATTTATTCCCTATAGAATTTAACAAAATTATGACTTTGTCATCTTCATTTATGATAACAGAGGCATTTTCAAGGTCACTAACAAGTTTTTGAAACTCATCATAGTTATCATCTATATTTTTTTAAGGATTCGTTTTATAAATAAAGAATTATTCCTTTAAGTAAGCAGTCCTAGCAGTATTAAATTTTATATATAAACTTTCAAGTTTAGTCCAGAGATCAGGGGTAGTGTTATGGCCCTTGACTCTCCTTATAACATTATAACTGAGGTTCAGGATAATGGAAGAGTATGCCATAAGCATCATTTCCTATTTCTCAACAACTGTGAGAGAATCAGGAAGACTAGAGACACCAGATAAAGTTTTAATGCATTTTTGTTAAATTAAAACAGCTCTCATTTTTTCTTTCCAAATAGCAAAATCCATTTTTTCATCGAACTTATCAAGATTCACTTTAGCCAAAGACATTTTGAAGATAGAAATGAGAGAAGAAGGAGAGATCAAAGAAGAGCAGGAAGAATCAAACAAATACACAACAAGAATGAATAAAGGACTATCTATCCCTAAAGAATTCAAATGCAGAAAGGCAAAGCAATAGCACATATATTTAATTATACCCTAAAATTCTAATCACACACATACATAAGCATGCTTTTCTAGAAGAGAGGAGGTATACTTACAGAGGATCCAATACTTTCTTCTTTTAACAGTGTTAATCAATTTAACATTTAAAAAGAAAGGAAGGAAAGGTTCTTTACTTACAGTAATGTCTCAGAATTTGCAATTAAAGGAGATTGAGATAGAAACACAAGCCAGAAACAGCGAAAGAGGAGTTAAGATGGAGCAAAGTGAATCAACTAATATCTAGGAATGCAAGAATACCAAGGAAACATACAATAAGAAACAATTAGCAAAGCATAAAATTATTGGTGGCTTGATTAAAAAGACAAGAAAGAAGATCTTCATAACATGCAATTTTACAAAGTTTGAAACCCTAGAAAATATCTTTAAAACTAGCAAGAACAGCTAAAGCATAAACATAAAATACATAGAGATATTACTAACCAAGCCACATCGAGACTTCGCAAGAACTGAGTATATGCAAGACCCTTGTAACAGAAACGAAACCACCTCAACAAACTTCTCATCACATGGTTGATGAACTTAATCAGCATCAAAGCATAGAGACCATACATGCAGAAGGATCTAGCAGCAAGAGAATAGAAAAGAGAAGAGGAACGGCTGAAAGATAAGAAACCCTAAAATAGGCTTATAAAGGGTGTCAAACACTAAAACTGTGCGTTTTATTATAGTACCCAAAATGGGGCTTGCACAAAAGATAAAGGCCTTAAATATTACAGAACTAAAAACATAAAGAATAAAGACTTATACAAGGCATAGATGGACAAAACTAAGCACTAATTGACCACTAAGCCTAACTGCTATATATTTAGAGATGAGCCGAGAATTAAAAAATGGCCAACACTGTTTTAGTAAATATTTTCCTTTGAAAAACATTAATTTTAACATAAATTTTGTTATCCATTTGACACTTATGTTAATAAAATGGTGAATATGGTAGATTGAATAGGCGTGAGTGTGATAGACGATGGCAAATGGGGAAATTATATTAAGGACCAGTTCCAAATGACTGGATCTATGCATGCCTGCCATGTATTCCAAAAATCAATTTATGATTTACTTTTCTATTATTATATTCATTTTTTAGACACAGACACGCATGAATACGATCCTTTGCACCCGGTCCTTAATATAATTTCCCTAACAAAGGCCATTTAATTTTATGTTTTCAAACATCCATTTATTTGTCTATCGTGCTGCCTCACTGGAACCACAAAGATTTGAGTATTTATTTTAAGGAGTGGGTGGAGGAAGAGGAGCGCTACTTCATCTATCAATCAATAATTTTTTTAGTGTATAAATATTGATAATTAATTGAATAAATGTGAACAGAAATATGAAAAAAATTCAAGAGGAATAGAAATATTTTCTAAGAGCTGGTTACCAGTGAGTGGATGTCCTAAGGCGTTGGTTTGCTACTGCCATGGATATGGCGAAACTTGCACATTTGTATTTGAAGGTAAATATTTAATAATAATTCTTATTTTATAGAATTTTATTATATGTTAATTAAGTAATAAATAAATAAATAAAGCAGGAATTGCAAGGAAGTTGGCATTAAGCGGGTATGGAGTGTTTGCATTGGATTATCCAGGTTTTGGGCTCTCTGAAGGTCTCCATGGTTACATTCCTAGCCTTGATCTTCTTGTTGATGATGTTGCTGAACATTTCTCCACAATCAAAGGTTTGCTTCTTTTATATTCACTTTGATCATGTTCTTTATTTTGATTACTCATTGGAATTTGGGACAATAATTTAAAGGTATACTACATTAATAGTCAATGTAGTTGGTCTAATCGGAAGTATACTGCTCTCGTGAATTTTCGAAAGTTCTCAATTGCCCTTTAATTTGCAAAAAATGAACAAGTTTGCTACTTATTGGAGATGTGGTGAGGGAAAGAAAATATGCGAGTGGAATTTGATATTTTTTTATTCAAAATATGATACTTTTTAACAATGTATATTAGTTTGACTTTTCAATATTTTGACATGTTGCGTAGATGCACATCAAGCACTTCATATTGTTTAGTTTACACCTTAATAGAGAGTATTGTACACTTTTATTAAGTTGAAAGGGGTAGGAGGATCTTTTCTCTAAATTGAAAGGGGAATGAAGAGCATTTGAAAGGTTAATGTGACATCATGCGACTCGGGCCAACTACATGAACTATTTATTGCATTGTGCATAAATTAAAAGGAATGAAGCACTCATAGTTGTAACATTGAAATTGTACTATAGAGAATCCAAAGCATAGAGGAGTAAAAAGCTTCTTATTTGGGGAGTCATTGGGAGGAGCAATAGCACTCAAGGTCCACCTCAAACAGCCTTATGCTTGGAGTGGTGCCATTCTTGTTGCTCCCATGTGCAAAGTACTTATAACATCTTTTTTTTATTTTAATCACTCTATATACTATAATACTAATACAAACAAAAATGCTGTTGTTGTTTAATGAAATATATAGTTTGCAGATAATATGATTCCGCCATGGATTGTACTTCAAATCTTGATCGGAATAGCCCATCTTTTTCCTAAGCTCAAAATAGTTCCTAACAGCGATTTCGTCGGGATGGCATTCCGCGATTTCAAAAAGAAGCAACTGGTACCCTTGCTCTTTTCTTATACTTATTTCATGCATTCACAATGGGAGTAATGCCAAACCATAACTTAGTTTTTTAGGCAGCATATAATGTAATAGCATACAAGGATACTGCAAGAGTGGGGACAGCATTAGAGTGTCTAAGAACAACCCAAGAGCTTGAACACAGATTACATGAGGTATAACTATAACTGTTCACTTTAACTTATGTCTCAACTTTGCCGAACTGAAGTTATCTCAGTTTAATTTTATAACCGGATTGCTATTCATTGACCCTTTTACACTTATTGCCCCAAAATAATAAAGAAAATGTCTTTATGAATAAAAAACTGATTTTAGACCATCCCTTTTTACACTTATTGCCCAATCATGAATTTGTCATTATGAATAACAAGTTATTAAGGTATAAAATCAATTTGAGTCATAAAATCAGATTTTACCCAAACAACTTATTCAGGTGAAATATAAATTATTTTATTAAAAAAATATAAAGAGTATAAATATAATTTCGATGGTCATTAATGTAAAAAGGGGTGGAAAAAATATCACTCAGTTTTCAATAAATATAGATAATTTTGTGGCGGAAAATATAAAAATGAGGCGATAAATACTTAAACACGTTATAAGCATCAGATAGGAAATTTAAAATCTTTCACCCTGTTATCACCATACAACTATAAACTAATTTTTATATATGTTTAAGTAGAAATATTACATTCAAACATGTTCATTTCAGTTTCACAAATAACAAGGACCTATGTTCAATATTAATTAATAAAATAACTTAAAAATTAATGGTTGAAATGGAATGAAAATAGGTAAGAGTGCCATTGTTAATACTGCATGGAGAAGCAGATGTAGTAACAGATCCATCAGTAAGTAAAGAACTGTACGAAAAGGCGAAGAGTTCAGACAAGCAGTTTAAGCTTTACAAAGATGCTTTTCATTCTCTTCTAGAAGGTGAAACTGATGACGTCATTTTTCAAGTTCTTCATGATATCATCTCCTGGCTTGATCACCATACTTAACCATCTTAATTCTCCTTTCTTCTAATTTCATTTAATTTTGTTGTTTTAATTTAATAATTATACTTAACAACATTTGATTCTTGGTAGCTTTCTGAATTTGGATAAATTTGTTGTAGTGACTAATGATTCGCTAATAATTCCTTTACATAAAAACTTTTTTTTATATATTTGTAAAATGAAACATGTGAAGTAGCTACACTACCAGTGTTTGGTAGCACTCAAGATTTGGACTTTTTTAAAATCTAAGTATAATTTTTCTTTGTACACGTATATCTCATTACCACATTCTTTCTCTTATTTGACATTGACTCAGTGATTTAGACCGAATTTATTATTTCTGGAGAACTCATGTTCGAATCACACGTGAGATTAAGTAAAAATTACTTTTTATATTAATGTACGTGCGATTGCATAATTTTTTAAATGACTATATCTCATAAACCTTTAATTGTTTTGATTCAAAAATTTAAAATACTTTATTCATTTCATTTTTATATTTCAAATATATCCATATTGATATACTTTTAATAAAACATTTCTTCGCAAAATTATAACAAGTTTTTTTGTGTTATAAATGTTTATACCTATAACTGTGTGCAGCAATTTGTGGCATAAAAGTGATATAATGATTATTATCACTTCATAGCACAAACTACTCGGCACAAAATTGATGGTGTAAGCGTTATATAGTACGCACATAATCGGTGGAATAAGCAGTTTATGCAACAAACCATTGCACACAGATGCACTGTACAAGTGTTTTACAATACAAACTGTTGCACACAAAATTATCAGTATAAATGATTCAGTCTAAAATCTGTTGTATACAGAATATTTAGCATCCGAAAAAGATAAAAAGATTATTTCAAAAGTATATCAACATTGATATTGTATTAAAGATAAAAAAACAAAAATTTTAAAGTCATATAAAATGGAACAATTTGGGAAATAAGTTCATGAAAACAAAAGAAAGGGAAAAAGAGATGTAGATGGTATTTCTCTAAACTTAAAAGTTAGTCAAACTTGCTTAAAAGTAGAATTTTAAATTAAAAATTAGTTAGTTTAGTGTTTCTCTAAACTTTTTTCAACTTAAAAAAGTTACTTTTAAGTAAAAAGTAAGAAGTAGGTAATACTTACTTTTTAAAAGTGACTTTTTTTCAAACATACTTTTTGACCAAATAAATTATAATATTACCCCTATATTATATTCAATACTTTTATAAAACATATACTTTATAGTTTTTTCAAGA
>CATIWQ010309574.1:0-18634 GCA_949673415.1 Euphorbia schlechtendalii
TCTTAAGAAAACCGTCCGTAATGATCATTCCGGACGGTTCTATTAAAAGAACCGTCCGTATTGCTCTAAACCGGAGTGAAATGTTCTTTAATAGCAATACGGACGGTTCTCTTAAGAAAACCGTCCGGAATGATCATTACGGACCGTTCTTTTAATAGAACCGTCCGTATTTCTCTAAACCGGATTGAAATGTTCTTAAATAGCAATACGGACGGTTCCTTTAAAATAACCGTCCGGAATTCTCCTTATTCCGGACGGTTTAAAATCGTCCGCATTAATGCTTATCAATCGCGTCGCAGCTTGTGCGGACGGTTCAAAACCGTCCGGAAAAGCCAAAAAAACCGTCCCCAAAAGCCATTTCTGCACTAGTGTAATATAGTTGCAAAGGAAGCTTGGGAATATGTCTGCATATTTAGCTTTATGGGAGTAGCAGAAGAAGGGAAAAGAAATTGCCAATCAACCCCAACTTGAATCCCAAGGTTATTAAAATTATGAAATATCTAATTTTATGTAGTTTCTACCAGTTTGCTCTATATAATTAACTTTGTCAATGTTAAATTGTTAGCTACAAGTGAAGCTGAAGTAATAAAAGAAATGGGAGAAACAAAACTAAGATGGATATCATACATGGAAGGAAAAAAGATAATAACTGTCAATGAGAAGTTCTAACCTATTTCTGATGATAAAAAAAACTCATTTCACAATTCAGCTTGTTCTTAGGAACCTTAGGTAGGGAATATGTGGCCATTAATCATGTAAGTTGGCAAAAGGTTTTCGATAAGGAAATTCTGTGGGGATATGTGAAGGTTAATATACGTTCTTCAGAGTTTTAGTTTGAATTATATTTTATATATATTACCCTGAAACTTATAAATATTTTAGGCGAAGTACGATACCGATGAACGATCAAAAAATGGGTAATGAAAGCAATACGCTATGCTTGGAAGGTGAAGAAGTCTCGTATCAAGGAAGAACATTTCACTACTTATGATAATGATGAGGATAGGATGAAGAATAAGCCTGATGCCATAACAAGTGAGGAGTTTGAGGATTACCTTAAATATTGGAATGATCTGAAAGTCAAGGTACATTTCAATGACTTAAAATCTATATTCCCTATGGAGTTCTAGTTTCAATTTAAAAGCTATGCCACCATCGTAGGCCCAAGCTGAAAAAAATACAGTGAATCGGAGGAAGAATGTTAATCCACACACTGGGCTCAACAAGTTTGGCCCAAGTCAACAACCAATTGATACTGTTACTTCTGATTATTACTGTTACTTTAGATTTAGAGTCACATTTATGAAGCTAATTTCTTTTCTGCCAGAAATCGCAAAACAACGGAAAAGAACCTTCGAAGGTTGAAATGTTGCGACTCGTAAATGAAAATAAGGCCATAATTACAAGTCGGAATTTGATGCAAAAAATAATAAAATTGTAAGTAGATGAGCTGTAGTACTTATGGTTTGTTTCTCAGTTAAGGGGTTATAGGATTGGTTTATGATTTGCTTCTTATTTATGTATTGGAACTCAAATGCATGCTGATAGTTTAGTCCCTAGCTTGATTGCTAAATAATTGAAAAACCAAATAGTTGTTGTTATGTCCACTATTTAATCAAACCTAAATTTGTTACTAGCAATAATTGTATTGTAAATCCAGTTAATAATGAATCTGTGTTTGTAATATTAATGAATCTGTAGGTCATTAGTTAAAGTTTAAATCCAGTTAATTATGAATTCTATTAATGAATCTGTGACTCATTAGTTAAAATTTAAACCTTTTGTGTGGCTCATTAGTTAAAGTTTAAATCCAGTTTATTATGAATCTGTGATTGTAATATTAATGATTTCTTGATGTGTTAGCATACTCTTGAGAATATGTGCACGAATCGTGAACAGTAACAGCGATGAACAAGCGCTCATGGCAGAGGAATCATCTCATTGACCATCATGGGTCATGGGCAGGGGTGCATTACCAAACAAAGTGCAGAAAGGAGATAGTTGTTCATCATAACTGCCTACCATGGGTGTTGATGAATTGGTGGCAAAGGTCCAAGATAAGTTACAACTGTATGTGGCGGAGATAGTGAAACTCAAGGTGAAGGAAAACCTTATTTTGATAGTGAACCAAATTGCAGCTGATAATCTTGATCTTACCATTAATTTGGATGCCATTATGAATTTCATTGCTTGTGATGTTGGAACTAGTACTACTGCTAATGTGTCTAGTGACACGGGTAATAACTAAATAGTGTAACTTATGCTGCTGAATTTTATGCACTTGTTGAGTACAATGCTTTAACTAGGAGTGTGTCTTAACTATGTCTTTACAACTTCAAGTTAGTTATATATGTATATCTTGTGACTGCTTTATGCATTAGCTATTGTGATGAATTATGGCACTAGACTTATGAATGCATATGTTGACATTTAATTGGGAGCATCATATTATTGTGATTAGGTATTTGTGTAATATTAAATGTGGCAGTAAAATGTGTTGCAATAAAACCACAAATGTGTTGCGAATGCACCATCAAGTGTGTTTGTAAAAGTGTTGCAATAACTGGACAGTGTGTTGCTAATGTACAGTGAAGTGTTTGTAAAAAGTGTTGCAATAACTCGACATGGTGTTGCAAAAGTTGAATTAAGTATTTTATAAATGCGTTGCAATAAGAGTAATAAGTGTTTCAAATGCAACATAAGTGTTTTGAAAAAAGTGTCACGAAAACTCGACAAGGTGTTGCAAAAATGCTTAAAGTGTTATAATAAAAGTGTTGCAAAAAAACAACAAAAGTTTTATGAAAAAATCAAACAGACATTAACATTGATGGTGACGGGTACTTTTTGCAACACAACATAAAGCGTTGCAAGTACTAAAAAACTGTTGCGAAAAGTCACATGTCGCAACACTTTTCTTAGCGTTGCGAAAAAAAAAGTGTTACGAAAGCAACTTTTTGCAAGGGAAGCATTACCAATGATTTTTTTCATAGAAAAGTGTTGTGACAAGTGCTTT
Source organism: Euphorbia schlechtendalii (assembly GCA_949673415.1). Taxonomy (NCBI): domain Eukaryota; kingdom Viridiplantae; phylum Streptophyta; class Magnoliopsida; order Malpighiales; family Euphorbiaceae; genus Euphorbia; species Euphorbia schlechtendalii. The sequence continues at coordinate 3,014 of CATIWQ010309574.1, forward strand.
TGCAACACTTTTGGCAATATTTTCTCGTTGTTGCAATAGATCATCTATGGCATAGTATTAAAAAATTCTAGCAAATAGATAAATAAAATAAATGAATAAAAAAATAAATAAAAGACTTGAATAAAAATAAATTAAATCTTAAGTAAGAATTAAAAAGAAGGGAAAATATAAAACACAAGAAAAAGCAACTCTAGAAACTTAGAGGCTTACCTTTTAGGTGCGAATCCACGTCAAAGAATCCGCTAGATCTCTGAGAGTGCTCTTCGTTTCGTTTTGGTTCTGATTGGTGTGTATTTTTTATAAAAATAATGATGGGATTTGGAACCTAAATCGATTTTAGGCCCGAGAATACCCAAATATGTAAAAGAAAAACAATGAAAAAATAAAGAGAGATGAAAAAAAATTCGAAATTATTTGCTTTGGAAAAATAATCACGTCGTTCTCAAAGAATTTTTTTGTCAAAATTTTTCTCTAAAATGTTTTTTTTTTAATTTCTCTCATTTTTATTCAAAGTTCCCCCCAATTTATAGGCGAGCTGCGGCAGGTCGCAGGCAAACTTCCGGCTGGCGAGCTCCACCGGCGCAAGTTCGCCCAGGGTTGGGTGGATTGGATCAGATTTATTTCTCTTTTTTTCAAAAAATATTAATTTATTTATTTTTTATTTAATTTTTTTATTAACTTATTCTAGACCATTAAATACTTATTCAGATCCTTCAAATATTTTAAGCCTTTTAATTTTCATTTATGGCATTTTAATATTTTTTCACGGTCCTGAATATTTATTTAAGACCCGAAATATATAAGGTTTCATAAGGAAAGCTTCCATTTGCGGATCGCCGAATAGTCGATAAAATGTAAGATTCAAGGATTAAATCCCGAAAAGCTATCATCGCTAAACGCGCGAGCTGGTACAAAATCTTATGCTCATAGTTCCCCAGTTTTCCATTCTATCAGCCAAATGAACCTGTGTCAAGTAAATCAAGAAGTATGCAGAAACAAGTCTAATAAAAAATGGTAAAATAATAAATGGGAATGATCTTACGTGGGAGGTGTCCGCTAATGAGTAAGTCACCGACCTACCAGGATCAAAGTAGGGCTTCACCATGGGCACTAAAGTGGTCCTATTTGGGCGGTACACCGTGAAGTTGAATTGACCATGTTGAAAGTCCTGGTTCTCAACCACAATCCCTAGATCTTCTAAAGCAGTAGTTGAAGAAGCCGAAGAGCTCTTGTCTGCGCTCTTCACTCTCTTCTTACCTATATGATTCCGGGAAATTCAAAGTTAAATACAAAAGACAATCAAATGTCTAGGCTAAGGTAAATGAGAGAGTCAAGGCAAAAATTTTGCACCGTCATCCGCACGCCCGAGAGAGTCTGAAGCTATGGCAGAACTACCATTTGAGCCATCATAAGGGTCTCGTCATCTAGATCATCCTCGACCTTTGGGAACACTGGATCTGGATCTGGATCTGGATCTAGTTAGCCCTAGAGATGAGTTCTGCAAAAATCCTCATAACCACCAGCCACCTCGAGAAAGCTGCACTCCACTCATATGGAGCTCAACGTCTCTATATAATTAGCAGTCTTGGGCTAAAATAACCATCAAGGAAACTCCGAAAGAACTAAACGAACTCTCATTGAAAGGTGGTAGTTCTGTATATGATTCTCCATTAACCACTCAAGTGACCGAGGACTCTCAAGGATCAAATGCTTGTTCAGAAATCCCTGGGCAGATCACATCTCACGAGTCCATCCTGACTCAGGATTCCACGGAGAAGTCTTAATCTACAAAATGAAAGACGTTGTCAACAACAAAATAAAAAGAGATGAAGAGGGGCATAAAAAGGAGAGAAAAAATAAGTACCCAAGTGTTAGTCAAGCCTCGAAGGCGTTGCAAGAGGTGAGCCAGTGACTGTTGCATATCCTAGCTACTAAAGTAGTGAGGAAGGAAGCATTGAGAAGCTGGAAACCTTCATTAGCAAGGGCTTGTCCAATATGAGCGTCTCAAAAAACCAAATCTATAAAATAAGTCAAAAGTCTGGATGAGCTGATAATAAGATAAAAAATAATGAGTTCAATTTTGGAAATTTTGACTACAAGGACTTGAAGAGAAGATTTGTCCTTCTCAATCCTATTCTTATCGCACTAAACAAGGACCAATGCATTCGAGCTAAGAAGAGTCGACCCTAAGCATAATTGTTGAAGCCAAAAATGTCAATCAAGCTAAGTAAAATGTTACGGTTTATATGAGAATCACCATTTGGGAAGCAGAACCAAGAAAGCGTGGAAACAATAAATGCTCGAGCCTCTCAAGTAGCTGATCGGCCTCCGCCATTCCCCTACATCCAAAAATTCATAAGCTGCTCACAAAAGACTTTACTCATGGTTGTGTGAGAAAAGCCGATCAAAGCTACAATGGAGTCTTGATCAAAGCGATAGTTCGAGAAAGTGGCATTGAAGTGGATGACTTCTCCGTCAAAACGTAGCCCAGTGATGGCATAGTAATCGACAGGAGTAATTGTAAACTCCCCACACTTGTAATGGCAAGTATGGGTGGTGTTAGACCATCAACTCAGCAAAATGGAAGCAAGGTCCTTCTTCAAATGAGGATAGGTCCTAGCGCTTATGCTTCATATTCTCGACCATAACACAGGTGAAGGTGGCATCGACCAAGGTCTTAGCCTCGGAGACAATTCCTCATACCACTTATGGGCAAATTGGACACTACCCTCGCTATGCTCAACACTTGCAAGTAGGAAAATTCACATTCATGCTTAAACGCGTAACAATATGCCCCGATAACTTCAGAGGTTATCCAATCCCATAACACATTATCATACATAAATAAATAAATAAAAATAATAACAAAGGAATAATAGCAATACTAAATTAATGAATACATAATTTTGGAAATTTAATCCCCATTGGAATTTAAATTTTCGTAAAGAAAAATCAATTTTATGAATTACATTCAGAATAATTAATTTTGCGTCATGGATAAAGTTTTCTAAAATAATATCATAACATGAATTTAGGCTTCCTAAATTAAATCCACAATATGAATTAGCTTTTTCTAAAAATTGTAAAGCATTCATCATGATAATATATAATTAAATAAATGAAAATGAGAAGAAAACTAACCAGGTTACACGAAGAAAATGAGAGAAATCATGGTTTGTAAAGAAGAAATCGCAAAATTAGAGAGGATATAAAAAGTGAAATGCTTGAAGTGCGAGAAAATGCAAGGGAAAAGGTTGTATATATACACACACCAGGTAATTAGTCGACGGGTTAATTACCTATTCACGTGGCACACATTTACGTGTCCAATGCGTAAACGTATAACGGTCAGAATTATGACCGTTACAGTAGGGAATTAGCCCGCCGGCTAATTTTCAGGGTAAAATGATAAATTTTTGCCATTTACCAACTTTTGATTATTTCATTGCATTCATTCTTTTATGCTTCACATTGTTTTCAATGTGCCCAAATGAAATGTTTTGATTTGTGCACGATCATGCATCTTGAATAAATAGATTAATTAAATTTGTTCTCAACATATAATTTTCAAAAATTATATTATTCAACTCTTCGTCAATTTAAAATATTTCAAGCCCTTTGCAGTTAAAAATCAAGATTTTGTTCCTCGTTAATATATTAATCGAAGGGGAAAAATAATTTGTTTCAAATTTAATCGATTAAAATGTTAACTCATCCATATAATTTACACTATTTTAGTTTGTTTCGCATACAAACAAATTTCTACGTATGCGAGGGGCAAAATCTTAGCACGGTCCACTCTTTCTTATGAGTATTTATTCCTAATTCAAATCAATGATTATACAAGAGTTAAACAGAGCCAGATTGTCATTTTCACTATCCAAAATCCGAAAATTCAAAAACTCACATTCTAGGGAAAGCTCTATTTCTAGATTCAGACCAAAAGCTAAAATGTCAAAATTTGGTAAAATAGGTAATTAGCATGCCGTCTAATTACCTATCCAAATGCTAGTGTGTACTCATAAACCATGGAAAAACAAGAAAATTTTCAATTTCGGTTAACCCATGGGCCATTTATATAGGTAATTAGTCAGCGGGCTATTTACATATGTTATTAGCCCACTGACTAATTACCTATGCAGGCCCTAATCCTAGCTTTCCAAAATTTTAGGAGATTCACGCCACCTAGGTAATTAGCTTGTCAGCTAGTTACTTACCTTCTATAAAAAGAAGTATTTTGCTTCAGTTCGAAGAGATCCGAAAAAGTATACCAAGAAATAAACTTTTTCTCTTAATTTTAGCAGTTATTTCTCCAGTTTTCACACCCATACTAAGGTATGAACTCATCCAAATCAATTCCATTATGTTTTTAAATTGGTTTGAATCAAGTTTCATCTATAAACTTCGGTTTAAACTCGATCATTGTCACCAAATTCACTCATTCTACAAGTTTATAGACATAAACTTGTTAGATCTCACTTTTTAATCCAAAATTATAGCCATAACTAATGTCAATTTATTATACCGTCGTTATTCCAAAATTATTTCATATAACATAATTTCCAAAGTTTTGAATAAAATTATAGTTACCATGTGTAAACTCATAATCTCTTTCCTTTCGGTATAAAAATCTCACTTCGGATTAGTATAACACAATTCCAGGTGGAGATGAACTGGGTAACGAATCTTTTTGCATAAAATGAGGTATTATGTGTTGTTTTATTTTCATTTTGGATTAATAAGAAAATTGAATTGAAAAAGATTTTTCTTAAATATTACATGTGAATATTTTCTTGATAAAATACTTACATAAAAATATAAAAGTGTAAATATTTCATAATCATAAAATGGGTAATTTCGTGCCCTGCACATTTTACCCCGACCAGTCGTTGTCGTAAAAAGATTGTCCGCTCATTAGCACAAATTAGCTCAATTATCTCTACCATTCTAACGTCCATCTCTGTAACATTACAACTAGCAGGATAAAAGAAGTTTAGATGATGTAACAACTTAGTTAAGTAACATCAATATTACTTTAACAAATCAAGGAGTACAGTTTCACATGATTAGAGAGAAGCAAGTTGCGATTAAGTAAAGAATAGATAAAGCTCTGGCAGAGATTTTGAAGAAGTTTTAAGCTCAAACTGATATCCAACATTCTCTGGCCAACACTGTAAAGAAGAAGTCAAATAAGTTTAATGAGGTGGATAAGAAGATAGTCAAAATTGCCAGCTTTATTGAGAAACCTACTTCAATCCAGTCCTTCATTAGGTAAACAATGATGCTTGTGTAGTGATAAAGTCTAATTTTGATGCAGGAATTAGGGCTTCCAAGATAAGGATTCCAAGAATGGATTCACTCTGCATGAGAAGATGAATATCATGCTTGACAATATCAGTTAGAAGAAAAAGTAGATAGATCATTTGGTAGCCATTCGGGTTGAGGATGCAAAGGACATCAATTATATAGCTAAAAATATGCACTTTCTGGCACAAGGATTTTCAATATTGAAGCTTAGTTAAAGGTTGCATTGTCAGTAAGAGAATTTTGTGGACCACTTCAATGTTTTCAATGATTAATGTTCAAGGCTTTGATTTAATTACACATCTGACCAGATCTCATCATCTCCATATTTCTTAGATAGAGAAGGAACGATTGGAAGAAGAGATTAATTCAGTGCTCTTTGGGAAGCATGAGATGTATACAGCTATTGTAAAAACCTTCCATGTATCTCTTAACAACCTTATCCTGGAATAAATCAAAAAAGGGGAGAAAGTATCGTATCAGCTCAGCAAAAGGCTACTGACCTGATGTTCCAGCTACCTAAAAGTGCTAGAAAAGGATAAGAGCCAATGGCTCAACAAGGAACTATTGATCAAGAAAAGCTTAAACATAAAAGAATTCAAGGTCAAGGTCCAAAGGTTGGAAAACATCAACAATATCTGCATCAACAGAAATAGATAGCTCAGTGCGTTGGTTGTAATTTTTGTTTTCCTTTGTAAGAACTTAAAATAGAAAACACATTGCGTTCACTCTTAGTTTTCAATGAAAAATTACAATCTTTTTCTGCCCAAGTTAAGATCTTCTTAATTTATTACTATATTTATTTCTTGCATACGTTCTATTGAGTATTGTAGGAAACAATGAAGATTATTCAAAGGAGAACTGGTCAAGACAAGTCCTTACCTAAAGAAGAAGTTCACTTGGTATGGGGGAGCTTTTACAGATTGAAGAGAGTTCGCTTAGTATGGGTGATTCTTGTTACATAAAAAGTACACATCTCGATAAATTCTTACTAATTTAATTTTTGCTACTACTTAATTTGTCATTTGTTCGAAAATGAGGGAGATTATTGAACCTAGCTTAATGATACTTTATAGTGAGTTTTGGAATGTCAAACTAATTAGGCTAGCAAAATTAATTAGGTAAAGCTGTTAGTAGAGTTAAGTTTAAGTAGATATATTAACTCATCTTGTTGACCATCGCTTAATTAATAGAAATAACTTTGATGTGTGTTAGTTAGTTAGCTTAACTGAATAAGCGAAGTAGTAATAGAATTTTAATTGAGATGACTCAGCATTAGTGCATTTAGATAAAGTTTTGCTTAGTATAATTAACATTTTATGCCTTTAACCCATTCCTTGCAGAATTTTCTAGTATCTAACTCATAGGAATTAATTATGTCACTTCAAAAAGATTCCCTGGTAAAAGGGATAAGTTGTAGTACGGTTGTCTGGATTTCAGCGTTACGCTCCAAAGTCAACAGATTGAAAGCGGCGTGCCTCCATTTCAAACTATGTGCATCCGCAAGTATCGAAACTTCAAGGAATGAAAAGAGGACATGTGGAAAATTTGCAACGCCTCTCTCACAATGATTTTCTTACCAAATTCAAATAATCCAAAGGCTTTGTCTCTACATGATCATATCTGTATTAGAACTTAACTTAATTGATATGAACTGAACTTAATGGACATGAACTAAACTTTACGGAAACTAAACTTAATTGAACTTCATTAGACTTAATAATAAAAATACACTAATTATTAAAATAATAGTAAAACCAATAAATATTAAAAAATTAATAGATAACTAATACTAGTATTAAAGGATATTAATTAATTTTTTTAATATGTAATAAGAATTAGCTAAAAATAATAAAATTAAATGCATGACTATAATAAAACTAGGTTTGATACAAATATCAATTGATAACATAATCAAATATCGGTAAGCACGTGCTTGTCACATGACACCCAGCCAGGCGGATAAAACCGTCTCAAGACACTAAAGAAGATCAAGTTAACCTTATCTTAGTAACAAAATAAATCCAGGTGGTTACCCAGCCAAGTCGGCTTGCTCGCGTGGAGAGATTTCACCAGCTAAGGAATAGAATCTCGTTGATATTATATTCTCTAAGAGCTTTATCCACAAACAAAGGCAATTTATCTTAATTAGGACTCTTCTTATACAGGAAGCAAACTCTATCCTATAAAAGATATTAATATCTATTTAGGCAAGAGCTATATTTGGAATATAACTCCCTCTCCTAAACTAATTAGGAATCATACAAAGTCTATAAAAGGACCCCTTGGGTCACCATTAAAAGGGACATTATTCTCAATGCTCAAACTTCTTGCCTTCTGTGAGCGGATGACGTTTCGGTAGACCCGCGCGGAAGTCGTGAGGCGCCGGCCCCGTGAGATGGGGCGTGGAGTTTTCGAAAACATGCTCGTGGGAGCACATTGGAAAAGAGGTTTCCAGAGGAGGAAACTATGGATTTGCTTGAAAATGCATTGCAAATTCAAAAGACTCGAGATCGGGGACCTCTAGTCTAAGTTACAGAGTCGCCACCCGGATCAGCTCTTCCGATGAGAGTTGATACAGCTTAGATCTGTTTGCCTAAGCGATACCATAAAATAGAGATTTGGGTCAGGGATGAGTTATCTATTTTGTTGTCATTTGAGTTAAATTACAATATGATAAAAACCACGTTTATAATATTCGAACTAAACTAGATATTTTCAGTTTATGTTTTTCGCGCATGCATAAAACGGTAAGTAAATTACAGAAAGTAAACACGTAGGAAATTAAATGCGCCTATTCTACGGGGTGATTAATACATCATTGATTTGGGGGTTTTACAAATTGCCTAAATACATGAGATCTAGGGGAATGAATACATCAATATCCTATTATACAACCGATCTAACAAATACATAATTTTTTTATTAAAATAAATGCAATACCCAAAGGAAAATAAGATCTTAGACATACATCTAACCTGCATCCATAAAGATTAGCACAAATACAGCACGTCACATATAATTACAAGTATGTTCGTTTTGATTTCATGAGACCCGAGTGGCCTGGTTTAAAATCGAAAGGTTTGGAATTTGTCTTTCATGAAATAATTCATTTTATACACATAAGTTTATTTAGCCATTTTTAGTGAAAATGTCGCATGCGAATATTCGTCGGGTCAGTTATCCGAGATCTTCGGTTCCTTTCGTTGGGGTTTCCTAACACACTTCATGATAATATTGACATAAAATAAATCTAAGTCCAAAAAACGTAAATCGTGATATTATTAAAATCATTCCGAAGGGGGAACCGTTAAAATCGATAAAATAATATCCTAGAGATGGGCCATCGATTTTAACTGTACAAACACCTTCGAGATGATTTCGGGTTTGTAAAATCTTCACATTTACACATCATATTACTAAAAAACTCAGGTTTCAGGCCTGCAGAAAACACACTGAAACAATAGAAAACAGCAAAAGGAAATCCGAAACTTCAAACGATCATAACTTTCACTGTGGTTATCGGATTCAAATGATTCTCATCATTTTGGAAAGCTCATGATGTTTTTAACATACTAAAGTGACAAAATCATGTTTTAGAGACAGCTTTATACAGAAAAATATCAAACTGTCCGCGTTGTCCGAAATCGTGAACCGTAATTTTACGTAACTTCAAAAAATCATAACTTTATTTCTACTTATCAGTTTTAAATGATCTTTACCATTCTGGAAACCTCATGATCTAAGAAATCTAATAAAAATAACTAATCATACAATAAAAATATTCGTCAAACCCAGAACTGAAAACGGTAACATTCTGCCCAGGAAACCGAATTATATTTGTACAAAACTTTGAAAATTCATAACTTTCACTATATTTAACCGATTTGAATGATCTTTATCATTCCGAAAAGCTCAAGATGTGTAGAATATGTCTATGTAACAAAATGTTAAGACAGATTTGAAATCATACTGAAAATCGCAGGAAACAGAATGGTGCGCTGAAAACGATAATAACCGAAAACAACATGAAACTTCAAAGAGAAAAGAATATAAACGTAAGCACGAACTCTAGGAACTCAGAGTTTGTTAACGGTAACAGCGATATCGTTAACGATAACGGTGATATCGTTAACGATATCTAATAAAGCAGGGTTTTTTTCTTGGTTTGGGCTTTCTAAAGGGAAAGGAGGCCCAAAGAAACAAGGCAAATGATTCCCAGACGATTTCAGGACCCGGCAAAATGTGAAAAAGCTAACAAGGGAAGAAATTACAGCTTCATCATCGAACTCGCGAGTCGGGCATAAAAATCCCCTGCTCACAGCGTGCGTACCACGCAAAACCCCCAGGCGGACCACAACCACCTGGAACAAGGAAAGATATTATGATAAGGCTAGGAATGTTCCTGCCGATCCAAGAGGATCTCATTCGCCCTGGGAGTAAAAGCCTTGGTAGTCATCCAGGCAGACTATATTCGCCCCAAATTTGGAAGAGACCAAGTCTTCCCCTATTTCAGAGTAATGTTCAGGCGACCACCAAGCTAAGTCGGTTTGTCCGCCTGGACCACCCCCAACACCTCGAGAGAAAAGAGTTCAATTAAAACTCTGAGTCTACAAAGAGACCTCCATAACTGGAATTCTCAATTCAGATAAGCTTTATACTATCAACAAGATAAGGATCCACTCAAACTAGAACTCTATTTGATTCACACTTTGGATCAAACTAGGAGACGTTCAAAGAATATAAAATGACCTTTTGTATCACCACGCAAAGGTACGTATTCTAAAAGCACAAAACATAATCCCTACCTCCTCTCTTAAATCTGATCTAACTTAAGCATCGGAGAGGCTACGCCGATTACATGGCTAGTCCCCCATAGTGAGGTTTGTTGTTTTGCAAGAACTTACAGACCATAGCCAAGAGGAGTGTTGGAGTCAATTTTAGTTAGCAAGTTAGCGAGTAGAACCACGTTCCAGGCTAATTTAACAATGGTGCAGTGACCGTGGACTGACTTTACTTGCTCAGGCGAGAATTTCGGTTCACACGAACATTCTGATAATCGAAAAATTTCAGTTCTTGGTCAAGTCTCAAATGGCTCACAATGTAACAAGCAATCATCCCCCAACCACAGGGATATCTGTTATAGGGACACCACCGCCTAAGACTAGCGACTGGTCCCATGGTGATGGACTCGTTGGAGGAGATAACCCTCTCTTTCTGCTGCAGTAAAAATACAAAATTACCCCAAAAGAAATGGAGATGTATCGAAAATCTATTGTCGAGACATACTTCTCTTCTGATGTGATGTACTGAGATCTGAGCAAGGCTGGTTTGGTCATATCCAGGCGGAATACAGTACCACCTCGTAACTTGATCGACAATTTTGACAGCGAGTCGTAAGGGCTTATGCCACCCCACCTCTATAACATCACCCAGCCACCTTTCATGCCCATCATCCCTCACACGAATCCCCAAATCTCTTCCACCACACTCTCGGCAACCTTGGATATCATAACCACGTAGTCCATGGGACTGAACTACATCGGACAATCAACATAGTTATCATTACTCCAGGGGCTAGTATCAGCAATGAAAGATGGTTAGATTCCTCCTAGAGACGTAGGGCTAACTCTAGCTGCCATCCAAGGGCTAGGATTAAGCATGCATCCTAAATCGATGCAAAAAACTAGAAACTTAAAGTAGGCTGTCGAGCTGGAAAGTGAAGAGGAAGATGACCTAGAGTTCGAGAAGAAAGCCAAGAAGGTTTTCACAAAACTGGTTGTGCCTTATCAAGAGGCAACATCAAGGACCAACTTCTCATCCTTTAAGAAAAATATTCTTGATCAAACCTTTCCCAGGCTCATCTACACACCTTCTTTTGAAAAATACACGGGAAAAGATGATCTGAATTACCACGTTGCTGACTTTAAAAATCGAATGGAAATGGCGGGAGCCATTGAAGCATACATATGCTGATACTTTTCAGCCACGTTAGGGGGACCAACGACCCGATGGTTCACCTCACTACCCCTTAATTCCATAGGAAGCTAGGACAAACTCAATGACGCATTCTGCAAACATTTTTTACGCTCCACCCCAGCCAGATTGGTAATGAGGAGTCTTCATAAGATTATACAAGGCTTAGAAGAAAGCCTTCGTGATTATTATAATCATTTCAATGAAGCCTGCCTAGAGGTGCGAGACTTCGATTTTAGCACCGTCAAAGAGGCAATGTTGAAAGGCCCCTGAAGCAGAGATCTTAGAAATGCAATCCTTAGTAGGCATCCCAAAAGCCTCCAACAAATGCTTGGTATAGCCAAAGACTTAATCCCAGCTGATGAAATAATTTCAACCGAAGGAGAGAAAGTTGGGTTAGAGAAGGAAGGAAAGAGGAAATACCCAGATTTGATGACAGAAGATGAAAAGGTCAAGGCGAATCTAGTCGAGGTGGATATCTTGATCGTGAAGAAGACAGCCCCAGGTTGAATGCATCTTTGAGCCAGATATTAGTGGCAATTAAAAAGACACTAGAAAAGAAAAACAATCGTTTCCCTTAAATCCCTAAAGGAGTCTCCTTAGGGCGGGATTTGAACAAGTATTGTGATTACCACAGAGCTAAGGGTTATCACACAGATGACTGCAGGTCACTAGCCGACATAGTACATGATTTCATCAAAGCTGGGAAATTTAGCTAGTTTGTAAAAGGAATCACTAAGAGACATGAAATAAAGGAGGGAAGCGAAGATGAGAGAGAAGATTACTCGAATAAAAAGTCTGGCAGAATAAAAGGAATTATAATGGTGATTGCAGGTGGACCATAATTCGAATCGCTCAGAAAGAAAGCTAGAAGTTCTTCTAGCAAAAAGAATAATGTCGAAGGCGAGGTAGAAATCATGAAGCCATTCAGGAAAGACTCGCTAGTCAAGAAATAGCACGCTCATCCCATAGTGGTAGAAGCAACAATGGAGAACTTCACAGTGAGAAGAATCCTTCTAGACATAGGCAGCTCGGTGAACATTGTCACCAAAAGCGTTGGTGAGAAGTTGGGAGTACATAACTCTCATATTCAAGCCAGATTTTCACCACTCATTGGGATTAACGGCCAACCCTTACAATCCTTGGGTGAGGTTATATTGGAAATGGAAATAGGAAGCCTCAAGCATAAATTCCAAGGGAAAGTAGAGTTCACCATCACTGACATCTCAGTGGGATTCAACATCATATTAAGCAGGCCTTTCCAAATTGAAACCCGCATGCTCATCTCCCCAATGGACTTGGTATTTCACATACCAACTATAGAAGGGACCACGGTAATAGTAGGCAACCCCCAAGTAGCTCAGGAGGCATACCTACCCTCATTACACAGAGAATCGCTCCTAGTTGAAGAGGAGTATGAGATAGACTGGCCGAAGAAAATCGAGGTGGTAGAGGAACTAGAAGAGCTCAAGGTTAGCCCAGAATGCTCGCTAAAAATTGGGAAGAACCTCTGCAACGATGCAAAGGTAAAAATAACCTATTTTCTCATGGTCATCTGAAGACCTCGTAGGCGTCAAACCTGAGGTCATGCAATACAAGCTGAATTTGAACCCAAGCGCCAAGTTGGTCATTCAAAAGAAGAGGAAGCATGTGCCCCGAGAGGAAGCATGCACCCCGAGAGGTAGCAGGCCATCAAAGAAGAGGTAGGCAAACTTCGAAAAGTTGGACACATTAGAGAGGTCTATTATCCAAGCTGGTTTTCCAACGTTGTGTTGGTTAAAAAACTAAGCGGAGCCTACAGAATGTGCATAGACTTCACTGATGTGAACAAAGCCACTCCGAAGGATGCTTACCCGCTCCCAAGCATGGATCAATTGGTGAATGCAACTTAGGCTATGAAGTATACTCGTTGTTAGATGCCAAATGTGGATATAACCAAATACCCGTGCACCACATTGATGAAGAAAAAACATCCTTCATAACCCACATGCCCTTTGGTTTGAAGAATGCGGGTGCAACTTACCAAAGGTTGATCAATGAGATGTTCTAAGATGAGATAGGAAAATCAGTGGAAGTATATGTGGATGATATGATAATCAAGAGCAAGAGCGACGTGGAACATACAGAAGATATCTGAAAGGTTTTTAAAGTATTGTAAGAATATAACCTGAAGCTCAATCCGGAAAAGTGCACCTTTGGTGTGAAAGGTGGCAAATTTTTGGGGTTTATGATTTCCCAACAAGGAATTTGAGGCAAACCTAGAAAAAATTGTGGCAATTCTAGAGATAGAGCCGCCTCAAACCCTGAATGAATTCCAACGATTGAGCGGTAGAATCAATGCTTTAGAATGATTTATATCTTTCTCAGCCAAGATATTTATACCTTTCTACAGGGCCATGAAAAAAGATAAGGACGTCAAATGGGATCAACATTGCCAAGAGGCATTCGAAGAGTTAAAGAAATTCTTGGGAAAACTGCCACTCCTTAGCACACCCCACCCGAATGACACACTTTACATGTACCTAGCTACCACTAACGAGGTGGTAGGAACAGTGCTAGTTCGAGAGGAAGGGCAAGACCAATTCCCAATATATTACACTAGCAAATTGTTGAGGAACGCACAACTTAGATACCCTCGGATTGAAAAACTCACCCTGGCCTTTATTTCAACCTCCACGCTGTTAAGACCTTACTTCCAAGCCCACACAATTGTAGTAAGGACCAACCTCCCATTGAAAATGGTCCTCCAACGACCTGAGACATTAGGCAGACTAGTTGAGTGGGATATCCGATTAGGTAATAATGACATATGATTTGAAAGCAGAAGCGCCATGAAAGCGCAAGTTCTGGCTGATTTTGTAGTAGAATTCGTAGGGCTCGAGCCCGCCAAAGAAATCAAAACTGAAGAATGGGAAATCCTCGTGGATAGAGCATCCTCTCGTGAAAGAGCTGAGCTCGGCGTATACATTCTATGCCCCGGAAAAATCAAATTTCCCTACATAGCCAAGCTAGCCTTCCCCGTAACCAACAGTGCGGTAGAGTATGAGGCAGTTATCAAAGGGCTAGAGCTAGCCCGAGAAATAGCTCCAGATCAATTGCTGCTCAAAAGTGACTCGAGGCTGGTAGCAAACCAGATCAATCGAAACTTCGAGACAAAAGACATAGAAATGGTGAAGTATCTCTCAAAGGTAAGAAATCTTATTGAGATACTAGAGTAAAAAGGAGTCGCCTGGAAGACTGAATATATCTCTAGGAAAGAAAATGAGCGGGCAAACGAATTAGCCAAGGCGGGTTCGAGCAAAGAAGAGTAGAAAAACCTAACATGCCCATACGAGGTAATTACCCACCCAAACAATGAAATAGATGCAAACTTACTAATAAAACAATGAGATCTTGGATGGATGAAGTCCATCTATGATTACCTCGCCATGAACCTACTACCAAATGATAAAATCAAAGCTACCAAAACTATGAGGAAATCCATGTGGTTTTCCTTGCTAAATGGGGAGCTTTACAGAAAATCATACTCCAATGTTTGGAAAAAAGTTCATAATGGCTCAAGAAGGAGCCAAAATCCCACAAGAATTCCATGAAGGAGATTGTGGCTCCCATTAGGCGGCTATGACATTAGTTAGAAGGGCAAGTCTCGCTAGTTTTTATTAGGAGTCTATGAACCTAGACGTGGAGACATACCTCAAATCCTACCACCAATGTCAAATTCATGCACAAAAGTCTCACGTCCCTCTCGCGGTGTATCGCCCCATTCTTAACGCCTGGCCATTCGCAACATGGGGAATTGACATTGCAGGACCTCTTCCTAAAGTAAGCGGACAAAGAAAATGGATCCTAGTGGCCATCGACCATTTCATGAAGTGGGTCGAGGCGATTGCTCTTAGCAGTATCACACTAGAACGGGTGCTGGATTTTGTCAAAAAGAACATCACAATGTGTTTAGGAGTACCACACCGAATCATCTTTGACAACGGAACACAATTCACATATAGCAAGTTCTATGACTTCTACAAGGAGTTGAAGATTGAGACCCACTTTAGCTCAATCGCTCACCCAGAGACTAACGGTCAAATAGAAATTACAAATAAAACACTCGGTCAAGAAATAAAGATAAGGGTGATGGAAAAAAGGAGTCTGGTAGGACGAGTTGGTTAATGTTCTATGGGCATACACACACACACACACACACACACTACACCATATATGGGCTATGCCAACTAAAAATCCAAGTGTTGGCACTAAAGTGTTGCCATTTTAATATAGGAAATTGACTTGTGCCAACACTTATTTGTTAATGTTGACAAAACCTACTAATAATAACACATTTCT